>BLFK01000517.1:83310-90810 GCA_014634185.1 Astreopora myriophthalma
ATCTTCTCTCTGAAATCCAATTATCTCTTTAGTATGACGGATACAACAGAGACAGCGGGGAATAGCATTGTGTCACACCATGATACGTGACGCGTGACCGGTCCGACCCGTGTAGCACGATGGGACTTGCAGTCCACATGTTTTGCTCTCGTCTATCCACCATCTTGTCTTGGGTTGTGAAACCGAATAGAGGCCATAACTTGACAGAAGGGTAGACTGATAATCTGAAGCCAGCTATTTAATTACGTACTAGCTTTGGTGCAGAAAATGTTTTTCCTGTCAATTAGTTTACCTAAGGGCTTTGCTCGTCCTGGAATTTCGCTGCAAAGGTATTCATATGACACGCATTTTATGCCACTGTGTATGTTTTTCCCGCTGCTTTGCTGGATCTAAATGGTCTACTACACTTTCTGCCAAAGATTTGCTATCGACAATGAAATTCCAACCAAAAAACACGCTATTTTTACGCAATTACGAAATATCCTCAAGTCATTACTCCAAGTCAGATTCCTTACTACACTTTTTCCCAAGCTTATGTTATCGACATTGGCATTCCAACCATAAACCACGCTGTTTTTATGCGATTACGAGACATCCTCAAGTTCTTCGCGGCGAATCCTGAACGTTAATACTGATTACAAAAAAGTGCTTACACTCTAATTTGCCAATGGACAAAGTGGGCTCTAGTGCTATAAAAGTCGACTGATAAAATCTTCGTTCTCAGTTCACTCAGTGGCAGTCATGGCACCAGCAAGACAACTCAATGATAAAGTATGTACCAGATTTGGGATTCCTTCTTCGTAGCTTTGACCCTTATAATAACTTTCAAAAGTGTTAAGAACGTAACTTCTCCTTACAATGTCGATATATTGTCCAGCAGACAAGTGATGAGAATATCAGCTACATGTATAGCGCGTGGTCTTGGTTTCACTCGAAATCCATCAACATTTGGAGAAGGAAATGTATTTCAGCTAGTAGCCAGAAAAAGTTATCAGATCTCTAGAGTTGAAGAGTCAAAACAATTTAAAAACAAAAGGTACTAACAACTAGTTAATCTAGGGCGCAGTGACGGTTATAATTCAAAAAAAGTATATTCAGTTTCCCGGTATGTATAGGACTTTTGCGCCAATTTCAGTACATGTTGTATTGATGTATTTCTGTATTGCTTAAATAAATTTCAAGGAATCCGAAGCGCACTGTTTAGCAAGGTGTCACCAGCTGTACAAGGAACTTGTTCACCACCATCTCACAGCAAAAATAAGGGAATGTCTTGTGACGATCTATGGCTGAACATAATTATGCCAGAAGAGAGACGAATGTGACGAAAAAATAAAGAAGATGAAGGGAGTCGGGTTTTTTTCCTCCTTCACTGCCGCTCTAGAGAAACGAGGCAAAGAAAAGGCACAACAGGGAGGCAGCCAAGAGCAAGAGGACGACGATCAGAGCAGGAAATTATAAGAAAACCATTGGCCAGCAAGCTCTTCTTGGGTTGCAATGCAGTCCTTCAATGGCCTGCGCGTATCAACCGTCCCTCTACATTAGGCCCTATTACAAACTGGCATGGAAGTGACAGCGAAGTCCCTGTCCATCTGCAAAAAGGGAATTGAGGAACAATCGTGTGTTCCATTATGCACCACGTTGAAACATCACCACAACCACTTTATACAGGCCAAAGTGGAACAAGTCCTTTTCGTACAGTGTCCAATTGCCATAAGATGAAGTGATTGAGGAACCCTTAAATTTTCTCCACGAAAGTGAGCGTGTTGTCAGCTTACAAATTCTTTGTAGGTTGTTTACTTCGAAGGTGCGAGACAAGCTAATTCCCTCTCCCGTCAGTTGTGGCCTCCAATTTGATTTATTTGGCATTGAAGCCTGCGATTTGCTGCCGGACATCCCAAAAGTGACAACAAAAATCCTCATATCGCTGATTGTGGTGTCATTGAATGATGTTGAGTGAGCCATGGGAAAATGGGTTATGCTCTCTACAGTGGAGAAGTCGTCAGAATGGTGAAGACCTCAAAATACACATATCAGCACTGGTGTTGCATAAAAAAATTCCTGTCTCTTCTGGGAAGCAACGATCAGTTCAAAGATACAGTCATCAAGCATCTCAACAAGTTCCTAGAAATCCTCGGCGATAGAGCATGCGAGTTCACGAAGCAACTTAGTATCAACTACGACCTGATGAATGGTGCTTCTCAATAAGTCAAAGAAAGTTTGTTTTGCATCCTATCAAATACACGGACATTGGTAAAGAATCTCCCATAGCGTACATAGAATACGAGCACACCAAAACGCCAGATCCAGGATACTTCAAGGACATATTACAGAACAGCCTCAACCAGCTCGAAATGGCGCACTTTTGTGAACATTACGTTCGACTACTCAACTGCCGGATTTAACAACACAAAGAAAAGGTCATGTGTTTCATAGGAGAGACAAACAGGGGAAAGACGCCGCCTGTTCACGCCCATAACTCGCTTGATCTCATCAAGATATATCGTCATGATCACTAAGCAAAAGGCTTTCAACAAGAGCTTGGTAGGCAAAAACACTCAAATCACTTTCCTTGACAAGGCGCACGCTAAAATGATGGAACCTGACGACTGGAAGACACTTAGGCAAGGTGGTCAATTCGACCTGCTTGGGCAGCACGACTGAAAGTACAAGACATCAAGCCTGGCAATGATAAGATGCCCAATGTTCATGACATGTCAACCAGACATGGATTTGGCACTGACCACAACACAGCCATGAACGCCCACTTGAGGAAGTTCTTCTTCAAAAGCCTGACCTCGCCGCGTGTAGCAGTCTGAGCTCAAGAATTCTTGCAGTCATATGGAATGACCGAATTGTCTGGGCATCTGAAATCGCACGAACGCCAGAAGGCGAGCCACCACCTCCGACGCTGGGCACCAGATCGCAGCTAGACGAGTTCGATGAAGAGGAGAAGGAACGAATTTGAGCCCTTAGGCTGGATGAAAGCGAGAGCGAGCAAGAAGACAAATGGAACTGAACATGTGCATACAACACATTGATGCTGAGGGGGAGAATGAATACCCTGGGACCAATGCGACAATTCGACCTGCCTGGACAGCTAGGAGAGGGGTCTTGAAAATATCGCCCGCCTACGAGAAGAACAACTTTGTCATAGTCTCAAGCAGAGGCAGCTTTCTTTACTCGCTGCTGCAACGCACACCGTCGAAGAAAGGGACAGTGAGGAAGAGCGCGAACGATTACGCGCGCTGGAAGAGACCAAAGAACGTTGGATTTTGCTTGGAATTATGATAAAAGAGGCTCACCTGCTGGACTCTGTCAAAGGCCCATACCACCCAAACATTGAGAGGTCAAGAGAAGAATACTTTGCACCAAAAAAAAAAAAGAAAAAACAAACAAAAAAACAAAACAAGATTGAAGACCAACGGATACTCGAAAATAAGGCGCACGAGTACTACAAGGAGTGGGTAATGGAGAAGGAGAAGGAACTCCGAAATCTCCAGAAAAGAGAGGAGACGGCAATACACGACCCTGTCAAGCGTGCAGTCCCTTTGGTATATGATAGAAGTGACTGATGAAGCACTCAAGTCGATGTTTCAGAACGAAGAAATTTCAGGAACTACATTCTAATTTTGTTTTGTTGCAGCGGAGGAAGAAGGCCGTGGAGATCCAGTGGGTCTCGCCATCTCAAGTACAATTCATCAACAGCATCTGATGTCCCTTACCTTACCCTCGTGAAGAGTTGGATGATGAGGAAGACGACAACATACTGTTGATGACGTCCTTGACGATGCAAAAGGAGCACGCCCGCTCATCATCTTGGAGTAGTAGTTCTCAGAAAGGACAAATTAAGAAGCAAACGAGTAGCCGGGTGCCCAAGAGGGGAAGAATTATCAATTTTTTTCGCTTCCACTTTTCACTTCCAACATTAAGGTCACAACCTGAACGTACCCCGGGAGCGGCAAATAGAATTCAAATGATCCTGTTTTTTTTTTCTCTAACCATGTGTCATCATCAATACTAGTCTTAGATTTACTTGACTTAAAATGCGCCTTATTTGAAATGGTTTGACTGTGATCCATTCGATTTGGGAAAATTATTCCTCACTTCCGAAAATTTTCAAATTTAGGGCAAACCTTTAGGGATTTTTCGTTTGAATGAAACTTAAGTTCAGCCCTCTTCTTTAAAGAATCTGCCAACCTGCTTTTCTGAAAACTGAAATCTGGATCTCTCAATTTAGCAGTCCATTGTCCAAGCCAGTGCTTCTCAATGCCTTTCTTCAGAAAATCGTCCTCGTCTGTTGTAAATTTGACTAACGGTCGACGATGATTTCTGAGTTAGCAAGCGATCTCAGGGCGGGGCATCGTTTTTTGGGTCAATGCTTTCTGATTGTGTAACTTCAACAGCTGCTTCGTAACGGGAACTCGAGCCACCAAATCTAGTGTTCACCCCAGTCCTTATCCACTTCCAAGCCTTTAATACCCGGTAGCTTTTGTCGACACTCGCAGGTCCTCGCTGCTACTTCGCATGATCTCTGCCCACACATGCCCTTGTATGCTCGTTATTATCATCACTTTGGCCTGTTTGTTTGCAATAATGCAAAGATACATCTGAAAGCTCCTAACAAGGTTAAATTGTGTAAACACAGGCATAGTTTTCGCGCTGAAACACATGTATTGTAAGGGACCTATTCCGATCCACTAAACAGAATCGGTGTTTTATAAAGTTTTATAGAACAATTATAAAACTTTGGAATTGAACCATTGCACATATATAGGAACAAAGACTTCGGAACAACTGTTCCTCGAATTCGTAAACTACAACTTGTTATGTACAGAGGAAACCGCTTATGGGAACAAAAGTTGCTCGTGACATTCAGGTTGTTACTTCTCGGGCATCCAATTCCACGCTAAACACTCTCGCATCGTTAGCCAATCAGAATACGAGTTTTCTTTGACTTGTGCGATTCGACCATGAATTTCAAGCGATTAGGGTGGGTGGGAGGGCCGTTGCCGCTTTGCCTTCCGGGCGCTTGATCACGTTCGAAGGGAAGAACGCATTGAGAGTCATCTATTTATCCATAATCAACCACCCTAGGGAGCATTAATTCCACGGGAGCCCTTTGAACCGGGTTGGGTGAGAGTATCCATGGTCTTCTAGTCTTCACGCTTCATTTCGAGTGTTGTGAATAGTGTGAGAGTATAAGCGCCCTCCTGGTTGAGAAAGAGAAGAGAGATCCCGAATGAAGGTTAACAGCGTCCCTTTATCTCTCATATTTTAATATCAGAACTAATCTTGTTATTTCTTTGTTTTTGCTTTTTTTCTGTTATTCAGTCGACGGTGGCTGGGGCGACTGGGGACAGTGGAGCCTTTGTACAAAGGAAATCAATGGAATACAAATGAGGACAAGAAAATGTGATAATCCAAGGCCACAATTTTGTGGGAAACCATGTAATGGATCCAGCGCAGTTATGAGGGGATGCGCAAACATGTCAAGCTGTCATGAAGGTATACCACCCAAGTCTAAGTGGTTTTGACTTGTGATCAATTAAGCATTTACCATAATTTGCCCATGGGTGCACGCTGGTCATGTAAGGTGTGTATGGTTGTCTTATAAAACAAATGGTGAATGAACAGATGAGCGTGCACTATTGAGTTGTTGTTGCATTTGAGAGTTTGCTAAGTGCTCACAAAGCGAGAAATACTCTCGGCTATCATCTCGAGTGAATCCCATATACGTGTCACATGCGTGTCGCGCATGCTCAAATGCTAATCTTGTCGTCTTGAAATTGTTGACGTTTCGTAACTTCAGTCGTGTATATTTCTCTGCAGATTTTTTTTGAAGTTCACTAATTTGAAAATATTTTCGTGAACTTTATTATAACCTCATACGAAAAAAAATCACTTTCCGATGTTTCAAATTAAGGCAAGCGAAGTCGATATTGGTGGTGCGGTAGACTACCTCTTGAGTTGCTATGGTGACAGGTTCCGTGGTAAAAAAACAGTGGCCTACACTTGGGCTTCAAAGTGGAAAATGGTTGTTTTGGAAAGTGGTATGTAGTTTGCACGGAGACATATTTGTTTAGACCAGGTGGGAAAGAAGGAAGAGTATGTGTCTACTTTATGCAATTGATTTGCTGATACATATTAAATTATATTATGAGCAAAAGCAGCAAGACAGAGAGAGATAGATGCCATTAATTGGCATATTAAGCTCAGCAGTAACAAAGTTTTTAGAAACCTTGCACAATGATTTCTTTTCAATCAAGAGTGTACTTATACTTTTATTCATATCATTGCTATTATTAATATCAATAGTAGCATAGGTTTATCCTCAACAAAAAAACACATAAATAATATAGATAAAACAGTACAAATGAGAGAGAACAGGGCATTAAGACATTTTAAAAAATTAAAGGCAGGGAAATGGTGATACATAACACTGAATAAAATTTGATAATATACAAACACACACACTGAGACAAAACAACATATCCAAGTATCAGAAACAAGAGCCACTAATAAGTCAATCACTTAATATTGAAGAGAGAATTGTCCGATGAGGGCATTCTCAAACAATTTCGTAGTACTCCTAATGCAGGTAGAGAAGGGAAGATTCTTCCAAAAGTACCGTTCAGTAATGGTGGCACAGAATCTTCTGATGTTTGTTCAAAAGGAAGGAATCTAATCACTAATGATCTGATGATGTCAGTTCTTATGCATCTCTTCTCTTATAGCTGATTAAATTTGTCATAAAGTTGTACTTACAATAATGTACATTGTGGATCCAGTATTAAGAAAATAATCAAGCCTCAATTGTGTTTTTTTGGTGAAAAAATGTTCCTTTCTGGGTTTGGGTGAGTACGCTGACATTGATTTGTTTCTAACATTTTAAATGTAGGATTTGCCACATTTTTTACACGTAGTACAATAACTACAGAGTTGAATTATTAACCAAATTGCAGCCTGTCTATTTTAACTGGCAATTGTGCATATTTAATTAAGGGACGTGGAGAATATGGTCTCACTAAGGGAGCATTCATAATTTATTGAATGGGGTCAGCGAGGATTTGGTGTTGAAAGGGGGCTCGTCGAGAAATGTCAGTTACGTTGTTAAATGCAAAATGAAACAAAATGTGTTTTACTGTGTGAAAGTTATTGGCGGTGGAGGCACAACATAAAACAAAGAAAATTAGTGAAATAACCACACTGGCAGGGGCCACTACACTGAGCAAGTAATGTAAACATAATACAACCTCTACTGCCAGGGTTTCTTTATTTGTATGCCTTTAAATCGATCTTTATAAATACCACAGAAGTATTTGCATTTTCGAGGTAACGGCTATTCAAAAAACAGTTCAGATCATTGCGACTCAATACCATTCTCAGACTGAACTTAGACTGGCCGTGCTGCATCATCCGCAAAAGTCACGTCGACTCACCACCACCACCATCCACATATACTGATTGATTCGATCATATGCATTTTCGGTCCATCAATTT
>BLFK01000517.1:95810-104855 GCA_014634185.1 Astreopora myriophthalma
GGCTTGTCTTCTTGCAAAGATACTAAAAATCAAAAGATTATATTATTATTATCATCAATGACTTAATATCGCTGCAATCAGTGTATTACCCATCCCATGCTCATTGAAGTCATTGATCTGTTATGCCTAGTCAGTCAGAATCCAAAAGCAATAATTTTATTATTATACTGTATATGAGTTGCAATATTTCTAAAAAATATAAATATGGTAGATATTTGTAAAATTATATACCGCAATATAGTCAGTTTCAAGATTACAAAGTGAGGGAGTTGCTTGTCTATGAGTTTTTCAATAATTCAAGATGTGTGTAATAAAAACCTTAAATAATTAATCATGAGTAAGAATAAAAATTCACAAGCATATCGAAATAAATTTCATTGTTACAAAATACAATACCTGTTTTTAAGTGTTTTCTAGAATGATCATCTAGATGGAACAAAACCAGTGTGTAGACTTCTTCAAAGTACTTCGACATTCGACTCCAGCATTTTAACTCGCTTTATTCTGCTTCCTTAATCGGCGGACCAAATCTATCGCTCAAGCGGTTAAAACTAAAACACGAAGAAACACAAAGCATTACAAAACGGACTACCGCGAAACAGAAACTCGACGGAAACACAACACTTGGATTGACGTACAAATTCAGTGCGAGGAGCAAGTACTTGAAATTATTCAGCTCAGTGAAAGCGACTTTAAACAACTGCAACTACGGCGAAAACTGCTCCGAGAGCGAAATCGAAAGAAGGGAAAAAACTAAATAGTGACTACATTGAGACCTTAAATACTAAAGAAAACGAATAAATTAAACACGAAATTCCTGACTAACACATAAGAAGAATACGACACTAATGATTAGGTGTTTAGATCGTAACACCGGCCCCTAAGTGCGAGATAACTAATCGAATCACTTACATGAAATTGGATCTAAACAGAAATTCACACTAGTGAACCTGAAGAAGCGCTAAATACAATCTCGCAAGAAAAGAAAATATTACGAAGTTGAGCGCAAAATCAGATTAATGGAATACTAAGGATTCAGCAGACAAAATTCTGCATTGAAAGAAGTGTCTCTAAAGGTCCGTCAGTGTTCTAAATCGACGTCTTTTCTTCATTCTCCTTCCTCAACCAATAGGCAGAGTTTGTCAATAGGCCTCTCAAAAACAGCTGATTTGGTGCTCACTTTCGCTCGACGGACAAATCCTCTCTTGTCGGGGAACACTTCCACGATTCTTCCTAACGGCCACGAATTACGATGCGAACTTTCATTGGCAACCAAAACGACATCTCCAACCTTCAAATTCTTTCGCGGCCGCACCCACTTTTGGCGAATTTGCAAAAGAGGTAGATATTCTTTGCTCCATCTCTTCCAAAATACATCTGCGAGGTACTGTACTTGTCTCCAACGACGTCTTGAAAGCAGATCTGCCTGTCGGAATAGACCAGGTGGTAGGGGAACTTCAGATTTAAGCATAAGCAGATGATTTGGAGTCAAGGGCTCTAGGTCGTGGGGATCGCTAGATACGGTGGAAATGGGCCGACTGTTCAATATAGCCTCAACTTCACACATTAATGTGGATAGACTCTCATCGTCAGTGATTTGCTCTCTTAACAGGGCTCTAAGAATCTTTCTAATGGTTCGGATGCATCTTTCCCAGACACCGCCAAAATGGGAGCCATAAGGAGGACTGAAAGACCACTTGATGTTTTTCTGCAACAAGGAATTGTGGATTTTCTCCTGGTTCCATTCCAAGATGGCATCACGCAGCTCTCGCTCGCCACTCGTAAAATTGGTACCGTTGTCTGAATATATTTCTTTCACTTGACCTCTTCTTGCAACAAACCTTCGCAGTGCTAACAGAAAGGAATCTGTGTCTAGGCTAAAGGCAACTTCTATGTGAACAGCGCGGATAGCCAGGCAAGTGAAAATTACTCCATATCTCTTCACGAGGCTGCGACCACGACGAACTTGAAATGGACCAAATAAGTCTAAGCCAACTGACGTAAAAGGGGGTCTGTCGGGCAAGACGCGATCTTCTGGTAAATCGGCCATTTTCTGTTGACAAAGGGGGGCCTGCGAACGCCGACATGTGACGCACTTTGAAAGAACACTTTTAACGGCGGAGCTTCCCTGGGTTATCCAAAACCTTTCACGGATGAGGGATAATACATGCTCTCTGCCAGAGTGACCACTCGCCTTGTGATAATGGTCGATGATTAATCTGCTCACGTGATCGTCCTTCGGGAGGATAATCTGATTCCTTGACTCTAAAGGTAACGTAGCGTTGCGAAGTCTGCCTCCTACACGTATCAGGCCATCTACAATGATCGGATCGAGCTTGTAAAGGCGACTATTCTTCTTAACTTGTTTCTTGGGATTTCTTGCTTCTTCTGGGAAGGCTTGCCGTTGTACATGCTTCAGAATTTCTGCTTCTGCTTGTTGGATCTCCTCAAGGGTGATAGGCTTCAAATTGCTTTTCAGTGATCTGTCTCCCTTACTTGCCTTGATGAGATTGTTCCTATAGCGAAAAAGCCAAGCAACAACTTTCAGTAAGCGTGACCATGAAGAACATCTCCCAGAGTATTGCAGCAGTGGACTTCTCGGAGTGCTCAGAGATGACACGCAGACTCGAACCTCCCTTTTCATCTCAGGATCGTCGTTAGCAATGTCGCTAAAAGCTTCATCTTGCGCTGGCCACAAGCTCTTATGCCTCCAAAGAAATTCCGGCCCCGTTAACCAGCGTCTTTGACGAAGGAAGGTGTCAGCCATCAAACCACGCGAGGCGTCATCAGCAGGGTTGTTATCACTATTGACATGGAACCATTGATCGGGTTCGGACCCGTCACGAATAACCGCTACTCGATTGGCAACAAATGTGTGATACCGCTTTGTTTCATTCTTGACATAACGCAGTACCGCGGTGCTGTCCGTCCAGAAGACTGACCTGTCACTAACTGGTATCTCCAACTCTCTCTTCAATAACTTGTCTTGCTTAACAGAGATTACGGCAGCGGACAATTCCAGGCGTGGGATCGTTGTCGTCTTTAGAGGAGCGACACGGGACTTTGCGCAGAGGAGAGAGCAATGGACTTTACCGCAATCATTTAAAAGGCGTAGATAGGAAACTGCCATAACCAATTTTAGATGCGTCGGCAAAATGATGCAACTGGCTGAAAGTAATGACACCAAAACCATCTGGTTTGAGGCAGCGATCAACGGAGAACTCTGACAATTTGGAGAGATCCGCTAACCATCGTTCCCACAAAACCGTGTACTCCAGGGGGATCGGGTCGTCCCAGCCTAGCTTCTCCCGGCATAAATCTTGAAGCAGTCGTTTGGCTGGCAACACAAACGGTGCGGCGAGACCGAGAGGATCATAAATTGAACTTACGATTGATAGGATTCCCCGTCGCGTGGCTGGGCTAGGTTTCAATTCTGTCTTGAATCCAAAAGTGTCTGTTTCAATGCACCATCGAACCCCAAGGGCTCTTTCGACCGGTAGGTCATCCTTACTAAGATCCAAGTTCTTTACTTCTTTGGCGCGTTCAGCCTCAGGGATGGCGTCAAGGACTCTGCGACTGTTACTAAGCCACTTCGTCAGTCGAAATCCACCTCTTGAAAGCAGACATTTTAAATCTCTTGCATGCTGCGAGGCTTCTTCGGTGGATGGTAAAGACTTTAAGCAGTCGTCTACGTAAAAATTGTTCTTCACCGAGCTTACAACTTCCCTTGGAAAGTGGACGCTGTTGTCTTCTGCCGTTTTGCGCAGGGCAAAGTTGGAACCTGCTGGCGACGACGCTGCTCCGAACAAGTGCACAACCATTTGGTACTCTTCGAGGCTTTCCTCCAGATTTCCATCAGGCCACCACAGGAAGCGAAGAAAGGTGCGATCTTCTTCGACTACTCTAACTTGATAGAACATTGCTTCTATATCTGCCATAAGCGCTATCGTTTCTGGGCGAAACCTCATCAGCACACCGAACAATGTGTTCGTTAAATCTGGGCCCTTGAGTAACAGATCATTGAGAGACCTTCCTTGGAATTTAGCAGAGCAGTCAAATACAACCCTTATTTTGCCGGGCTTGCGAGGATGATATATGCCATGATGAGGGATGTACCACTTCACACAACCGGGCCCTTTTAGCTGTGGGGGAACATTACGTGCGTAACCCTTCTCTAGGATCTCTACCATAAAGGCCTTGTAGTCTTCATAAAAGTCCCTGTTCTTTTGGAACTTCCGCTTGAGCCAACGCGCACGTTGTTCGGCTTGCACTCGATTGTTTGGCAGCACAACTTCACGATCTCTTAGGGGCAAAGCTATTTCATAATGGCCCTCCTTCAGGACTACTGTGCTGTTTAGTACCCTCAAGAAGCGGATCTCTTCCTGGGACATTTCGGGCTTATCGTCTGCTCTGGATTCGGGGAAATCGCTATTGTAGTAGTCCTTCACCATTTGGTTGAGATCACAGTCGGCCTTGATCGGGAAACTGGATGTGCGAGAGCCACGGAAATGGCGTCCTAATGGACCATTGACAACCCACCCTACAGATGTTCGGGACGCGTAAGGGCCGCCATCTTGAGAATGCCTTACTTCTAAAGGGTCGAGAATTTCTGGCACATCACTGGCTATAAGAAGACCGACCTCTGCGTCAACTTCAGGCAGATACACTCCATTCAAGTGTGGCCATATGTCGATATCGTCTTGTATGGGGATATCCTCCTTCGATACGGGAATTTCAGGTCTCGTATAGAGGGTTGGCAATCTGATGAAAACGTTCTCATCCAGGTCTGAGACTGTCAAGCCTTGCAGGATGAAACTGTCGACAAGGCTGTTTTTCCTGTCTAACGTCGTTAAGGAAATCGAAGTTCTTGGAACACTGACTCCCAACTGTCTCATTAGAGCTTCAGTACAAAATGTTGAGGAACTGCCGCTATCCAAGAAGGCATACGTAATGATGGGCGCCTGACTTCCCTTTGGCCAAACCTTTACCGGGACGATAGCCATAGCCGTTTTTGAGGTGCTCACTCCGACAGTGGGTTTTATTCTCCCGTCCGGATTGACCGTAGCGCTCTGAACACGCGTGACCTCCTCACGGGACGTGGAACTCGGTGTGGTATTATGAGTTTCCGGGCGACGAGGTATTGAATTCGTGTGGAGGACTGTTGGATGTTTTCTCATACAGTTAATAACGGCGCACGCTTTCCGTCTCGGACAGCTCCTCGCAGTATGGTCGCTGGACAAACAACCAAAGCAAAGACGTTTGGACTTCAGAAACTCGATCCGATCCACGTAAGGGCGGCTTCTAAGAGCATTGCAGTTTTCTAAGGCGTGATTATTGCTGCAATATTGACAAAGTTCTTCTACCGGAGGCTCTACCAGAGGCTCCACCCGAGGTGAGTCTGAGCTAGGTGTCTCATTGGTGGAAGGTGAGGACAGGCAATTGTCCACGAGCGAAGCAAAACTACGTCCTTCCTTCCTTTTCTCGTGTGACCTCTTATTCGAGAAAACTCGACGTGCATCAGGTCTAAGCCTTGAGTCTTCTTGAATCTTCCCAAACAGAGGGTTGGTGGCTACCCTAGCTTCATGGTCGACAAACTCAGCAAAGTCACAAAACCGTACAGCTCTCCTTTGAACCTCCATGATTTCGTCTACCAAGCGGCGCCATCTTGCTCTTAAGGTGAATGGCAATTTCAGGACCAACTTTTGAATGGTTTCTGGTTGCTCAAGCTTTTCTGGTTGCTCAAGCTTGGTTAGGTCCCTGCTACTTTTCATGGCATTCTTGCACCGCGTAAGGAAAATGGCATATCTGTTCAGGGCTTGGCTATCTTCTGCTTTCACATCGGACCAATTTAATGCCTTGGTTTCGTATGCAGCAACAACATGATAGCTGTCGCCGAACTTCTTCGTAATCAATCGCCGAGCTTCTTGATATCCCTCGTCGGGTGGGAGGTAGTGGCATGATCTCACGAGATCCCTTACGTCACCGCTCGTAAACTGCTCAAGGTAATAAAGTCTTTCGCTGCTGCCTGACGTCTTGGCTTCGATTATACTCTCGAACGCTCTAATAAACGGCTCGTATTCCATAGGGTCACCACTGAAAATAGGGACTCGAGGCTGGGGGAGGGAACTTTTGCTTTGCTGTATTGCGAGCATCTCCACAATTCTGTTTTGCTGCTGTTGCAGTGCGTTCTGGTGCTGATGGAGCTCTAACATTTCGCGAAAGGCTCTTTCACTCGATGAAGAAAACACCTCAGATGATTCTGAGACAGCTCCATCGTGGTCACTTGCCATGGGACGTTGCTGGAAGTGTGCCGCCTCTGGGTTCAGATTGGAGCTGCGCTTGACTGGAAATGAAGAAATTTCTTTATGCGACTTCGTTCCGGAATTAGCGGGAACGGGAGCAGACAAACGCGGGTAAGGTGCGGCCTCTTTGAGATCCAAAGGAAGCGATCTACTAACTGGCTCAACAACAAAGGTTAATGCTTCTTCACGGGCCTGAGATTTAGCGATTTCAGTCTCCAGATTGAAACGTTGTTCTTCTAGTTGGAGGTTAAACTTCTGTTTCTCTAGCAGCTGTCGCTTCTGAAGAGCTGCTGCTTCTACCTTCAGCTCTGCTACGCGTGCAGCTTCTTTAGCTCTGGCCCGTGACACAGATGACACGCCACTTCCACGCGAAACACTGCCAGCAGAACGGTGCGATCTCCTACTAGAAAGCCTAGAACCTGAGGTTCTTGACATGATCTGACTCGCTGAGTCTTCCGGTTGTAACTGGGAGTTCAATTGTGGCTCTTCTTCAGCTCTCTGAATCCAACCTCGAACTTCTTGGATGAAGTCATCCTTTCTAGCAGACTCACGGTCGAAGGATTCGTGGCACTTTAAAATACTTGTCTCATCAGACAGATAGGATAAATATATGACATGTGCTTCTCTGAACGATTCGAACGCAGCGATGAATTGGGACAACCTCTCTTTAACACGAATAGCGTTCCCTTCGTTAGACAAAAGCTCTTCAATTTGATTTTTCTTGGTTGTCACTGCTGAAAGATATCCAGCGCGCGAATTCTTCAATTGACAAATCTCTTCGGATGAAACAACTTGTCCGAGTGCCGCGTTAATAACGCCAACGCCAATATCTGCATCTCGACGACCATCATCTTTCGCCGCCATCGAATCACTCGAAACAAATTTTTAACGATGTAGACTTCTTCAAAGTACTTCGACATTCGACTCCAGCATTTTAACTCGCTTTATTCTGCTTCCTTAATCGGCGGACCAAATCTATCGCTCAAGCGGTTAAAACTAAAACACGAAGAAACACAAAGCACTACAAAACGGACTACCGCGAAACAGAAACTCGACGGAAACACAACACTTACATTTGTTTGTTGCTGGTGGATTGACGTACAAATTCAGTGCGAGGAGCAAGTACTTGAAATTATTCAGCTCAGTGAAAGCGACTTTAAACAGCTGCAACTACGGCGAAAACTGCTCCGAGAGCGAAAACGAAAGAAGGGAAAAAACTAAATAGTGACTACATTGAGACCTTAAATACTAAAGAAAACGAATAAATTAAACACGAAATTCCTGACTAACACATAAGAAGAATACGACACTAATGATTAGGTGTTTAGATCGTAACACAGTGTATTTACATTAATTCCTAAATGATAGTAAATTTACATTTGCTTACAATCCCCCACTCACATGCAAGCAAATATGCACTTAAATACTGGCTACCTTTATAATGGTAAATATTTAACTGCTGGGATCTTTTCACAGCAATAAATAATATATTATTGTTCATGGCAATGAGGTATAGTCCAAAGAGTAGGTCTGGGTGTAAATAGAAAATAATAATATTGCATCTGACAATTAAGACTTGAATAGCAATTACCAGGGCTTCATTGATTGACCCTGACAAAGTGTGTAATCAATGATGTGTAATTAAAGGGACACACTCAACTGTGAGTGATTGCGGGCGGGCGCTTTTGGGTACATCGCGATTGCCCGGATGCAAACAAAAACAAAGGTGCGCAATGAACTCTCGTTGAGCGTGTCCCTTTAATTACTTACTCAATCAATTAAGTGTAAGTAAGTACAATGATCACCTCATTGTTTTTATTTACAATTGCTTTTCAGGTAATTTATGTGCAATGATACCTGCATTTTCATAGAAACATACCTGGTTTACATGTATGCTTGTTTGGAGAGCACCCACAGTTTAGGCACTCACCAACAGAAATGGCCAACTCATCATATCCTGTACAATACGAATGTTGCTCGCATTTCTCTAGAAGAACCTATATGTGGATAATTTCAAATAATAGGCTAGATTGCAGAATACCCGTCCACTTATTAGCATATGAATAGGGTGTATTGTTATGTATGTCTCGCTCTTAAAGAGAAGAAGGCAATATGCAATAAGTGGACGGCTATTATATTCTGCAATCGCTCCTATTGTTATAAGTTAGGTAAAACAGCAGTTGTCACTGTTAACTATTCTTAATGCTGGCTTAAATAATAATGCACGACGTCGATTAAGCAAAGTCTGTACTTTTCAACTTACATGACAACGAGCAACACAGCCACAACTCCCGCATTTGTTAGAACTGGCCGCCTTCACAAACAAACCACACGCACCAAAGCGGTTTACGGGGTGGTTTCTGCAGTTGCCTCGCCAATTTCCTTCCAAATCCTTCGCCATGTCGGTCGATCAGGATGAAAACCTGACAACCATGGCGGCCGGTGTGAAGCATCACGTCACGTGATCGGGTGTTTACGCAATCAAGTTTCCGTTGTTTACGTTTTTTGGAAATCAAGTTTGCGTTTTTGGGAAATCAAGTTTACGTTTTTCGGAAATCAAGTTTACGTTTTTTGGAAATCAAGTTTACGTTTTTTGGAAATCAAGTTTGCGTTTTTCGGAAATCAAGTTTGCGTTATTTTGTAAATCAAGATTACGTTTTTTGTAAATAAGGTTTATGTTTTTTGTAAATTAAGTTTACGTTTTTTGGAAATCAAGTTTGCGTTTTTGGGAAATCAAGTTTGC
>BLFK01000517.1:128230-130730 GCA_014634185.1 Astreopora myriophthalma
ATGGCGTTAAGTTAATTAAAGAACGGTATTAAAAGAAAGATGTACATTGCCGCCAGCCTTAAAAAAAGCGATGAGACAAAACACTCTCTCTGTTTCAGTAACACAATCAAGGCTTCTGAAAAATCAGTCGAGAAAATCAAAGACAATAAACGGTTTCACCATTTCTCGACAATTCTGAATGTTCTTGAATGTCAGAAAGAATCTCAGGCGTCCTTTCCATGGATTTTTCTTGATTAAAGGAAAATACGTTCATTAGGCCATTTCCGAATTGATGTTTGCCTCTGGTTGAAAGCGAGTCTTGGTGCACAACCATTCAAATGGAAATGAGTTGGGCATTTTCATGCAAATCAAACTCATTATCATTTGAATGGTTTAGCACCAAGACTCGGTTTCAACCAGAGGCAAACGTCAATTCGGAAATGGCCTATTGGATGTGAATTATAAAACTTAGAACTTATGGCTGCGAGTCATGCGAGCCAACATGGCGAGCCATGCGAGTCACAAAGTTATTGAAAGCTAACCGTTTAAAAATGGGTGCTTAGACTTAATAACTGTTTATTTGAAATCGGTGCTTGGACTTAAATGCGAAATTCGCATAGCTCGCATGGCTCGCTGACTGTCCAGCCCAATCAGTTTTGACTGGCTATTTTGTCTCTGGAGACCCAAAGGAGAGCCATGCATGCAAGAAAATCGTAAAGAACCGGGTTATTCCTCAGGAATTATTTTATTTCCAGATGTTGAAAGTGCAAGCCTTGTGGACACTACAATACTAACATTGTGACCCAACAGTTTAACAATAACTGAGTATAATTTCTCGTGCGTACGTCATAGGGTTCGACTGATCATTGAGAATGTAAACGCTGAAATAGTAAAATCCCCTGAATCATCCACAAATCAAAGGGTACTTCAAACAGCATCTAGCGCGATTGACCCGGCGGGGAAGCTCAAAGCGGCGACTGATCTCAGCCCAATCATCCGAAAGGAGAACGACCAACTTAAAGCAGATCTTGATCGTGCTCAGCAGCGGTTGAAATCTCTTGCTGAAGAACTTAATAATGTCAAATTGTTAACACCTGACGTGTTCAGGTATTATTTTTCTTTCACATTAATTGCACTGATGATTTAAGAGTTTTTGTTAAATGTGCAGATCAATAAATATAACTGTAGAAAATAATGCAAAAAGTTGTATTCATTCCACAGAACAGGGATCAAGAGCGCAAAATCAATGCAGCTCTTACATAGAAGATATCACGTAAGACATGGCCTTTGCTTCCCAGGTGATACCAAATTTCCCTTTAAAAGAGTGCTAATGTTCAAACATGCTTAATGCATCAATTTTGGTAGACTGGATATGTAATGTGGCACAAAATAATAGATTAGGATATTGTTGTACTTTCAAAACTTTAGTCACAAAAAATGCTTATCACTGAATATTTGCATTCTCGACTTTCTCAAATCCCATAACACACCTCTTTTACCCCCCAAAATTTTGGATATCATTGTTTGCAATTTCTCCTGGGACATGAAAATGTGCCAAGAGAAATCGAAAACAATGCCAATGCAGGCCTATGGGATTTGAAAAGGTAGGGAATGGTGTTTTTAAGTCAATTCTACAGTACCAAATTGCTGATAACACTATTCTTTGCATTACCTTGTGTGAGGAGAGGTGAACTGGAAGATGTGGTTAAAATAGCCATCGAAAAATGTATGGTGTTATTTTCACCAGGAAAATAAACTACTTCCCCACTTTTGGCTGTAATATCATCTACACTTGTTCAGTGTGTAAATAACCATTTTTTCTTTTTTGCATGCAGCTTTCTGAATGTGGGTCACATGAATGTCATTTTCTCCACAAGCAAATTTTGAAAAATAAAAACTGAACGTGCCACAAGTACAATTTATTCTCAGTGAGTAGTACAGAACCATTACCTGTATCAATGATGTCAATTGTGTGCGAGTGTGTTCCCCAGTCTCGTAAAAACTTCCCTGAATTTTTCAATTAAGTGTAGAGCTAACAAAAACATAAATTTGCTGAATATTGTAATAATTATTAGTACTATTACTCCACTTTAAAAGCTTCCTATATTATGACCAAACAAAGTGATTATTCACAACCTAGTTATTTTATAAACTTTATCAGCATAACTATGTAGCTAAACAGCATTCACAACCCAGAAAAGATGTGCGACATATCAAAAAGCCACCGGCATTGTACTAATTTTATATATCCCAGAAGCACTCAGGCATCACACAGAATGCCAGGACTTCAGCTTGGATGAACCAGAAAGGATAGACAACATTGGCCTACAATAACAATTTATTAATGTGAAAGGAAAATAACACCTAAACGTGTTATATATCCCAGAAGCGCTCAGGCATCACACAGAATGCCAGGACTTCAGCCTGGATGAACCAGAAAGGATAGACAACATTGGCCTAAAATAACAATTAATGTGAAAGAAAAATAATACCTGAATAACAATTTGACATTATCGCTGCT
>BLFK01000517.1:137104-174604 GCA_014634185.1 Astreopora myriophthalma
TAATTAAAAATTTCATACCATTGAAACCTAATAGCTCTCTATCATCGGCTGCAGCTCTTGGTCTAAAAGCCAATTTCTTTTCTAACACAAAACATTACTTCTATTTCTTGGTTGCTAGATATTACATCTGGACCTGTAGGACGCGTGAAACAAATCCTAAGATAGAAGGCTTTTCAAGCTTTCTATCTACCTTCAACCCTTCGGAAATTATCCCCAAACCCCCATAAATGGATTATGTAACAAATTCGACACAAGCCATGCGAGATCCTTCTTTCTAAGTGTTTTGATCTGACGAACTTATTTATCGTTGATTCAAATAATTCCTTTCTTTTATTCAAGAACAATAAACACAATTTTTACAGTAGTAACGTAATGTAGTAATGCAGAAATGAAGTAATGTAGTAAGGTAGTAATGTAGTAAGGTAGCTATGTAGCAATGTTGTAATGTAGTTTAATGTGGTAATGTAGCGATATAGTAACGGAACTGGTAATTCTGACGAAAATGGAACAAGGAATGATTTCCTCAATAAGTAATTAAAAAATGTACAATATGCAAATCACATAACACAAAAAGAATCATGATTTCCATGTCTTCCTTGGTAAGAAAATCATCAATGGATTTATTCCGATTCCTTCATAATGTTTCCATAAAATGGGAGACTTTTAGTTTCTTTACCTCTACAAACTTGCCCATCAATATTATAATTAATTTATCCATGGTAAAGTATAGTTTTTTTCCGAATTTCATTGATTTCCCTCGGAAAGTCGTCTGCGACTCGGATTTCTTTTTACCTTTCAAGTTCTTGACAGATTTCTTTACAAACTCTTTGTCCTGATAATAACTAAATGTTACGATTATCGGTCTTGGATGGTCATGCGATCTTTGGCTCGATGATTCTGTGGAAACGCTCAAAACGTATGGCATCAACAGCATTCGAGGATATTTTCATCTTGGTGATAAAACACTTCTTACCAGCTTTTCAGTGTCCTCATCGGGTTCCTGTGGGATATTAAAAATTTTCATATTTTCCCCTCCGCGTATATGCTTCTAGTTTAATACTTCGTCGTTTGAACACTTCAAATTCGCGGTCGATGGAGTCGGTCTTTCCCGTGTTAGCCACAACCGCATGAGCTTGTTTTGCCATTTCGTCTTTTAAGCATGCGATTTCTTTTTGGGAAAACTCCAAGGTTCCTTGTGGCTTTCTAAACTTTCTTTCAGGTCACTTATTTCTCCTTTTAGAACTTCAGTCTCTCCACACACCTTAATACCTGTCAAGTTTCTCGTTAATTTCACCCAAGCCCTCTGAAGCATCACAACAGCTTCCTCTAATGATGTTCGTCGTCGTCGGTTTGTGAGCCTTTTGCTCGCAATCGCTTTGTTCGTTCTCTTCGGTACATACTGTTATGAGGATCAGAATGACCTCTAGTTTATCTGTCATGCAATTCCAGACTTTTGTAGAATTATCTTGTAGTCTACAATATTCCAGAATTTTCTTTGATGTGACTCAACAGTTTCCACAAATAGTAGACCTTGTAATAAAAGCAGGCCTGTAAATAATAGAAGAGACAATCCCTCCTTATTTGCCCGAGGGCTTACCCTCGTGGCCGGCTGTGATTGAACTTCTGCTATGGATGCTTTAATGTGAGGAAGATATAACCAACTGCGATAACTATGGTGGAGTTATAACCTTTGACCTTGCTATATCCGGTGAGAAAAAAAAAACGCCACTTGCAAGAACCGAGCGAACTGCGTCAGGAACAACCCGGATTTCTCAAAATTCTGACTTGTTCGGAAAACCCCTTATATCTTTCTCAATAGTATTAGGATAGTTTCTTTTAGTCATGAAATAGTAACTTTTGGATTACGAGCATGCGAAGAGATACGGAGGAAATATTTTTCACAAATCCGCTTGTTGGTGGGCTAACCGAATGTCGCATCCCTCATTATAGGTGTATCAGTTTCGAGTTTATTTGTTGATAAATTGCAAAAAATGCAAAAATGTTGGCAATACAACTGATATAAAGGTAAAACCTTACCTCAAACAGTTTATCGCTCCACATCCTGCAAGCTAGGTTTTTCATGATCGCTTGCCATGGTATTAAATGCCGAGATTACTGGCCGGTAATCTTAAAGAAACATATCGACATATTCGTTTTCCTTTCGGGCAAATTAAAGTGTATCAACGAAAGCCCCTTGGACGAGTGTACGCGGTCATATTGCCCTTTATCTCTGGATGATGAATGAAGTAAACAAGAGACTATTTATGAAAAAAACAGAAGAGGAATATCAAGCAACTTCGTAGCAGTTACACTATCGCTTGCCAGTTGTTTGTCTACTAATCACTACCACTGACCACAACAACACACTGTTGGAGGCGATCAAAACCGCGGGAGATAACACCTGTTCTTTTGTCATAATCAGAAACGGAAAATGAGGCCCAAACAGAGGAGAAGAAAATGTCATTTTTCTACGTGAATGTTCACATGATATCAGCGACCACCTGCGAGGATGTCATCTGTCACGCGAGAACGTAACGGAGGTCAACTTAATTCTGGCTTAACAAGGTAGGATATAAAAAAGGAACAAGCAAACATGATAGAATATAACTACACAAGTTTAAAAATCTGTTCATAAACAAGTTGTTGTATCTTTCGGTTCTTATTTGGGGAAGTTGGAATTCGTGGCCCCTTTTTCTCAATATTCTTGACCGTTTTGGTGGCAACAAATCTTGAAGAGGATGGTCTTACGCAGTGATGATTGTAAATTTACTCGGTGGAACGAGGAGAACATGAACCAAGCAAATTACGTAATAACACTGTGCGCAGCGTTAAGGACGAACACGACGAATTAAAAGCAATAGCGTGAAGGTTTATTGAACAGAAATGCTCAAAGTTCCCAGAGGTACAACCTTGCAACTTGAAACGACGAGAAGATATTTAAATCGACGGACCAAAGGTCATAGAGTTAAGAGGTAGATCACAAAGTCGTAAGAGCGATGAAAGTCGGTTCGAACTGAAAGGCGATAAAGGCAAAACAGAAACTAATTTAGCTAGCTACCTATATAAAAGTAACAAAAGGGTATATAGAAGGCTAAGGTGAACGCTAATAACTTCAAATAGCACATCAATGAAATACAACAAAAAATAAGATCAAACAAGCTAATGAACAACCTATAGGATACGACAGAAGTGGTAGAAACTTGGCAATGATCACATCAGTGTAGATTGATCAATAAATCCATATTGAGTACTAACGATTAAAAACTGATTGAAAACTAGATACCAAAGACTACCAGAGCAAATATATTAATAGAATAAGACAAGCGAAACTTAAACTTAGAACCGAAACTAAATGATGGAAAAACCTAAATCAAGAAGATAGTAAAACTTACTTTGGTTTGCACACGCACCAATGCTAGTCTTGACTAAAAGCTCTATCGAGAACTTGACGATGAGCACGAGTGTAGATAGAACTGAAATCCAGGTGGATGAAGAAGTTGAACGTACGAAGTCTACACTAGAACCGAACTACTGTGGAAAACACTAATACTTATGACTAGCAAAACGTGTCTGAGGCAACCTAGAAAGCAGTACGCATTTCCTATGCGGGTGTTAGGGGAAGGAATTCGCAACCATTACAGCAGTGACAAAACCTTATCTATGATGGTGATAATCCTTAAAAGGAATACCGAAACACGTACTAGCAATAATGTAAAAACGAAACGAGAAAACATCACGTTTCAAACCAACGGTGATCTTGTTGAACAGAAGTTCATCCCTCTTTCCGCACATGGCAAACGTTACGAGGTTGTCATGGGCGTCGTGGACAAGCGTATTTTTGATGGTCTTTACACGCCTGGGAAGTCCTGAAGATACGTCCACAGCCTCTGCAGGCGCACCAGCACGGCAGAAGGGGCCGTCCACCCGGATCGTTGCCCCAGGGGGTAGTCCTCTGGTGATGCTTGAGGGACGAAAGCCGTTCAAAAGCTTTTCCACAAGGGGGACAGACGTACGTGAAGGGATGGGTCGAGGTCGCGGGTCCAGTTGCCATGACGACAGCAATAAGTGAGACCCCATGAGCGGGGTCCGCTCTTATAGAGCCGTTAAAAGGCACGTGACACGACCTGGGTGGACCAATAAGGGTCTCGCCCCGGGCCTCTCTCGAAAAAACCCCGTCAGAGGGGGGATAAGGGGGTATCCCGTCAGAAGAACCCTTCTGGACCCCGTGGGACGAGACGGTGCTCCGAATGGTCGAGGCGAATTCACTAAAAGGCAGGACGCGCTGAGAGACGTGTCAAATTCAAACATGGAAAGCTATTGGGATCTGCTCCCACCCGAGATGGAAGACATCATTTTCACAATGAAAGTAAAGATAGAGAAGGAAAGGATGCAGCCTTTGATCGAAAAACTCCACAGCCTGGCCATCTGTCCCTATAAGAAGTTTGCATTGATCCGCGAGACCAACCCGCCCAGCCGAGACCATCCCAGATGGTACCGTTGTTCCCGCTGCCGGTGGTTTCACCCTATTGGGTGTTGCCAACTCTACCCCGGACCCATGCCGCGTGGCACGCCCATCATACCGTGACCCGACCTGGACCGCTGGACCCAGCCCAGCCCCACCTTCCGACCCGCACCGTCCCTGGACAAGCCTCGGGGTCTCTTGAGACCCCACCTTAAATGATACGAAAGTCATTGACCACACAGTTATGAAAAATGAATAACACATTTTAATGATTTTTCCTATGTACAAAAAAAATCAAGGACTGGCCAACCACCGTGCCCACACCACGTTCGCAAAATGCATTTCTCTCTTGCGTCCCAAGGTCCATTGTACAAAATGGTAGCATTCCACCCGCGGGACCATGGAACCACCAAGTGCAAGCGCGGCTCCGTCAGAAAGCCGAGACAGAAGCCGAGCAAAGACGCCTGTGGCACATAAGCTGCGACCGGATTCTGGGTCGCGTGTTGTGTGACGCATGCAAAGAAGACAAAGATCTAGCCTACTTTCACGACATGGAGAGCACCCGACCACGCGTGAACGTTGGTCGTCAATAAAAGACGTGTGTGAAATGCATTCTGTGTTCATTCTTTGTGTGTGACCACGACAGAACTGTGTTTGGTGACGAAAGGGACCAAAGGCCGCCGCATGGTGGTCGGGCCGACGCATCCTTGCACCAAGAAAGACATGATGCCCTAGACGGTTGAAGCCCTGGAAGAAGGGTGGCGAGCCTTGTGCCAAGTTAGATCCCCGCGCCCCGACGAACGGCTGTGCAGGCCCATGTGGGAACTGTTGAGTCGAATACCACATCGTCAAAGATGCCAACACGGTGGTGGCTTTCGGGTATTTGCAGAACGATGGCGGTATGAGGCGGCACTGGATGGAGCGTGGCTTTGGTGCAGCAGCAAGAAAAACCCATCTTTTTGTACGAGGTGGACGGGAACGTTTGATTCGTGTTTGGGTACTTTGCTTACACCCTGCCTCATTTCGTGTTGACCCAGAGCATCAAGGGGGACGATGACGATGGGATCCCGACATTGTCGGGCTGCAAGGCTGTGGTAGGCACGCGCGACCTGACCCAGTATCCTCGAGCCGTGCAACATCTGCAAACCATGCTGTATGCCGTACGTGCAGATGCACCAGGACCTACCCTCTGAGTTTAAGGAAAAATTATGTATACGAAGAATCAATAAGAGAACGGTTGCTGATCGTGTGTGTTCATTCTGAGTATGGCGTGGGGTGAGGCACGGCGACACTGGGTGCAATGGCGTCTCGTGCGCTGGGTGTGCACGGGTCTGATCGACACGGCGGGTCTCCCATACCGGTGGCTCGACCTGGACGATGACGAGGAGACTGAGATGCAGTCCCCGATGACCGTCTTTGAGGTCTTGTTCAAGCATCCCTTTGTCTTCATGACCACGCCATGAAGGCACTACGCAGCCTTCATGGCGTGGTTGGCATGCCGGAACCCCAACCCTGGGGCAGCCGTCCAGTTCCATCTCATCCATAAAACGTACCCTGATCGCCTGTCGAGCATTGGTAGATTGATCTGGACACATGTACGATGGTGGCTAAGTCTGCCTCCCAGAAGAGGACGTCTCAGATGCAACGTGCCAACATCTCACGGAAACGACGATGACAACAAACCAAAAAAGACGTGATGGCCCGGTACCACGATCCTTCGGCACCAGGCGCTTTGGGTGGCGTCTGACGATTCGCTGAAGTGCAAGGCCTGCCGCTGCGTCGAGCACGGGTGGCCTTGGAACGCAATCTGGCGTACACGCTGCACAAACCCCAACGATGTCGATTTCCCACCTTGCCGGTGCTGATGTTCAACGTGGACGAACAGTGGGTGGCGGATCTGGTGGAAGTGCAATGGCTGGCCCGTCACAACCACGGCATCCGGTACTTGTTGATGGTGGTGGACCTCTTGTCCAAATACGCATGGGTGCGTCCGCTCAAGACCAAGACGGGCGCCACCTTGGTTAAAGCTTTCGGATCCATCTTGAAAGGAGGCCGGCATCCCCAACGGTTGCAGACGGACCGGGCCAACAACCAGCCATTTCAGACCTTCTTGAAACAGAAAGGCATCAGGCATTTTTCTACGCACGGGGATGCCAGAGTGGCGGTGCTAGAATGATTCAACTGACTTTGAAATGGCGCATGTACTGGCATTTCACGGCGGCCAACACATTACGGTTTGACGACATGTTGCCAGCATTGGTGAAGGGCTAGAACGCCAGCCGGCATCGCAGCATTGGGAAGGCCCCGCAAGACGTGATCCCCGCGACTGAGAGCGAAGTGTGGCACACTTTGTACGGCAAGAGACAATGGGGCAAGGGCAAGCACCCGAGGTGACAGGTGGGCGATCGCCTGCGGTTGGGCAAGCACCATCATCCGTTCAAGAAAGGCTACTTGCCCGGTTGGACCAAAGAAGTGTTTGTGGTGCGCCCGGGCGCCCGTGCCCACGTACAAGGTGGAAGAGATTGACGGCACGCCATTGTAAGATACGTTTTACCAGCAGGAGTTGCAGAAAGTGACGGTGGACGACGATGCCCCGTTTCACATTGAGAAAGTACTTAAACGGAGCGGCGACCAAGTGCTGGTGCGTTGGAAAGGCTGGCCGAGCAAGTATGACAGTTGGTTGGCCAAGAGTGCATTGCAGACACCCGGATGAGCGAAGGATTTTTCGTGACATTGCCCAGCAACATCAGCACCGCCAAGTTCACCAACAACACGGCGGCCTGGTTCAAAGTGCGGTTGCCATACCCGCTGCGTCTGAAAGGCAGTGGATGGCAAGTGGGGTTGAGCAGCCTGTCCTTGCCGGATGCCCACGTCAATTTGTATGACTTGGTGGGCCCAGACGAGTACCTAGCCTACAGAAAATGGCACTATGAAAACACACAGAAGGTGAGGCACCTTGATGGAAGAGTACTTAAGGTGCCTATCCACGATTCACCTTGATTGTGTACTACTTTTTGTTCGAAGATGCACAACGTCTGAATCGTCCGGGCATTCGAGCCGAGACCGCATCGAGGACGTGGCGGACCGTGGGAAGATTCACGACGGGGTGTCGACGAATTCGTCCACGTGGCGTCGTTCGTGAAAGCGGTGGTGGACGAGCTACAACACAAGTACTGGAATGTGGTGCAAGTGGGTTGGTCTTGGATGGAAGGGGATGAAACGTTCCTGCCAGACTTTCATTGCCCGACGCACGTTGGTCGTCAACAATGGCCAAGTGGTCCGCAACTTGTGTTTTTGCCAAGACCTGATGCAATGGATGGGTGGCATGGACGCCAGCGGCTGCATGCCCGGGCCCAGCCTGACAATGCATCCGACCGTCAATCCTGTGACCGTGGCCCAAGATTGGGCAGGGCAAGCTGTGCCAGCCTGGGAGATCGTCGGCAACAGCGTAGTCCTGTTGCAACAATACTCGTGGGAAATGGCCGACCTGAATGGCAGGTGGTCGACGCTTCTGTCCGCGTCGGACGCCCCGCACACGGACGTTATACGTGCGCGGCAACCTGGGCCAGAGTCGTCACGTGGGGACGCGTCTGAACGATGTGTTGCACTGCGTGGAAGTGCAGACCACGGGCTGCGGCCAGACGATCTTCGAACCTCGACGCGTGTAGAACGTACCAGTGCGTCAACTCTTCTTCGACGTGGTGGACCTTAGCATGGCTGACGGCGATGGCCAGCCGGCCACCGTGGGATGCGGTGTGACGGTCGTCACCTTGCACTTCAAACGGAGCGACCTATAAGAAAGAGAGAGCCAGAGAACGATGTAACAGCAGCATGCGCGGAGGCAGTCTGACACGGTACACGCCCGATCACACTGGATGGGGTCTGGGGGGCATCTTGTTGTTGGGGGTCAAGACATGGTTGAAATCGGGGTTGGACGCGTTGGGCAGACCCGCCCGAGACCCGCCCGAGAACGCGGGTGGGTGAACGAGGTTTGTCGATGTAGGGCGGGCGACTCAGGCGTGGAGCCCCCATTTTGCCGGCCATCAAACTGGTGGGGCAACTCCATGAAAGATGCCATCGCCCCAAGCGTCACCCCATTCCTCAATGAGGCAGCAGAGTGAGACGACGACGACGATGCCGACGACAGCCATTCCTTTGCATGGGGCGTCGCAGCTCGCCTACGACTTTCAATTGTTCGAGGTGCCCTGCACGGACAAGTCGGCGGTGGCGTAGCGCATGGTGGAACTGTCGCCGGTGACTGCGGGCATCAATCCAGTGGAATTCGTGATGGCGGCCTTGCCCAAGTACGTGGATCTGAGCCGCAGTTACTTTCGTATGCAAGTGCGCTTGAAGAAGGACGACGACGGCAACATCGCCGATGGGAACTTGTTGCTCCCGACGCCCAACCTGGTGCACACCATTCTCACCCGAGTGACGGCGCACGCCAACGACACCTTGATCAGTCCCCAGACGGACACGTACGTGTACAAGGCCTACTTGGAAACCTTGCTCAATTACACCGATCAGGAAGGGGACACGATCTTGCAACCACAAGGTTGGTTCACCAGCTCCTGCCACAGCAAGAAAGCCATCAATGCCTTGGATTTTCCCACGCCCTTGACGGCCAACAACCTGGACAGCATGACGCCCCACGCCAACTACACGGCCTTGAGCGAGAGCCAGAAAGTGGCGGTGTTGGAATCTAAAGAAGCCCAGAAACAGTACCAAGGCAGGCACATGGTCACGTTGCAGTTCGTGCCGCTTTCGGAGATCTTTCGCCTGGGCAAACCCTTGGTGCCTAACGTGGAACTCAAGATTCGGTTTTACTTCAATGCGTCTGACTTCTTCTTGAACGGCATGGGCTTGCACAGGCACTTGCAGGAAGACAACGTCAAACTGACCTTCCACGTCTGTCAGTTGCAGTTGTTGGACAAGTTGACCGGGAATTGGAAGGGGACCGGCACGATCCACAGAAACGGCAAGTGGCCAAGTACACGGTGGTGGGCAGCAAGATCCGGGCGTTTTCGCATCGGCAGAACCAATTGGATTTCGATGAGAGGTTACGCCTTGATGTATTTGGTCGGCAAGAGTCGAGGTGAGACATTGGACGAGTTCGTGGCCCGCTTTGATCCCCAGGATGGCGTTCGCAATGACCATCGCGTGGGCCTCTGGTTGAAACGCCAGATCCGACGCCAGGGGGTGGACTGGAACCGTTTAGATTTGAGGGCATGGTCACAGAGTAACAAACGACCCTTGTCAATAAAACGCTGAAAAATGTTGTGTCTTTTTTCCGGAAAAACACTGGCACCAGTAGGATTCGAACCTACGCCCTTGGGCTTATGAGGCCCATGCACTGACCACTTTACTATGGTGCCGCCCATAGCTCAAAGGCAGAGCGCAGGACTGTAGATCTCGAGGTTGTCGGTTCGACTCTGGCTGGGTGGATTTTTTTCTGGCCTCTATGAAAACGGGCCACACGCACGTAGGCGTCCCAGTGGGAAGATGGCCTGCCGCCTGATGCATGTGCGGTTTCGACGGGAAATGATCGCCGGGGTGCTGGACACGCTCCGCACCTTAACCCCGACGACCTGGATCCGGAAGCCTTGTTGTGGCCATGTTGTGATCCTCCACCTTGTTGTGATCATCCTGACTTTGTTGTGTGCGGGGCAGAGTTACCATGCCTTCATGCATGGGCATGAGGAAACCGTGGTGGAAGAAATCGTGTTGACCCTGGAGAACCGGTACTGCGCTCACGACGCCACATGCATGTGCTAAGAAGAAAAAAGAATCTTTCATTCGCCCAGCAGCCTCTTGGTGGTGGACCCACTTGTTGGTGCACGTGGCCGAGCACTTCCCGTCCCGCCCCGAATGGTGCATTATTGTTACGGCACCTGGCAAGATGGGTTCGAGGCCTTGAAAGCCACGGGCGTGCATTTGCATGACGGGGTGCCGGATCTGTCGGATTTGATGGCTTGGCCCCCGTCAGAGCAGCACGGCATGTTGGTGTTGGACAATCTGATGGCCAAAGGGGGCAACGACAAACGCGTGTTGGATCTCTTCACCAAAGACTCGCATCATTACAGCATCACGGTGGTGTACCTGTGCCAAGACATGTTTCCGTGGGGCAAGTACGCCAAGACCATTTCACCCATTACGCGGTGGCCTTCAAGCACCTGTGGGATCGTTTGGGCGTGTGCAACTTGTTGATCCAAGCGTTTCCCATGCATTGGCGAGACGTGAGGGAGGTCTATGAACGCCAGACGCAACACCCTTACGGCTACATGATGTTGGACACATGCGTGGATCGCACGCATCAATGCCCACTCAGCCGTGGGTCACAAACGCCCTCATCGACATCCATGGCCTGTGCCGGCCTTGTCGCTGTCATCTAGAGGTAGGAGCAGCAGCAGCCATCGTCGTGGCAACAGCAGCACCCAGAGAGGGTCCATGCCCGGTGTCAAGGGCGGCGGTGATGGCAACGGCGGTGGAGGGGGAGACGACGACGACGACCGCCCGGGATGCTGTTTGAACCAGGAAGAATTGCTACAGCAATTCGATCCACGGGTTCGAGGTCAAACTCGAAAGGTTGGTTGGCTCTGCCCCCGCACTGCTGCTGCTCGAGAGCATCCATGGTGGCATTCAGCAAGGCGTTGTCAGCATCGTCTCGGCAGAAGGCGGGAGCGTGGTCGCACGTGAAGGTCTTGCGCTGCTCCTGCAAGAGAGCCTGTTGCTCTTGGACAGAGAGACCACTCGGACCGGGCTCGGACATGGTGTGGCTCACCGGTGTGCGAGTGAGCAACAATGAGTGAGACCTCGTGAGTGCTCGACTTTATAGTCTCCGAGAGGCACGTGACACGATCCGGGCAGACCAATCAGGGTCTACCCCCTCAACAGACCCCAATGAAAGCGTGGAGAGCCACTCACCCTGAGAAAGTCCGTGCCCAGAAGGTCCGCACCGAGGTCCGTCAACACCTGACAACCCCCTGCCGGGTGGTGTTGGAAGTGTGTCCGTGGGCCCAGCAAAAGAAAAGCCAGCTGCTGGCCCGACACGCGTCATTTTAGCCTGCATCACTGCATGTTTCAAGCCTGGTTCCCACAACCTTTTGAGCTCGCGCACGGAGAAGACGTGACTGACGCCATCGAGGGAGCCTTGACCCGGGCCATCGACCGACAGCTGGCCACCGAAGTGCTCCGCAACCAAGATTATCTCCTGGTCAGCATGCAGGGCAATGCACTCCTCCACGCCTTTCACTCGACTCGGATGATGGATGATGCATGAGATGGGATGGCGTCTCAATTCCACTGGGAGCTTCTGCACCATCAACACCTTCCAGTTGCAAGTTGTGCTCGTCCGGAATCCCGGCCGTGGAGGCAGGCAAAAGGGATTGAGTTGGGGCAGCATGTCGGGCAAACAGTTTCTTCACCTGAAACGTTGCATGGTGCCCATCGACAACACCGCCGAACTTTGTTGTGCCCGGGCTCTGGTTACCATGCGGGCTCATGCCAACAAGCAAGCAGGCAAGCAGCCCGAGGACAGCTACGATTCGATCCGTCGTGGACGTCCCTGCCAGACATGGTTGGCCCGAGCCTTGCACACCGAGGCCCGGGTGCCCGAAGGCCCTTGCAGCCAAGGCGAGTTGGAGCTGTTCCAGATCGCAATGACCGACTACCAGATCAAGATCTTCAATGCCTCACGTGGGTGTGCCGTCGTCTTTGCAGGACCAGCACGTACGGGACGCCCCATCCTACGTCTGGTCAAGATCGGCGCGCACTACCATGGCTGCACCAGCCACACGGCCTTCTTCAACAAGGCCTATTACTGTGATGTGTGCAACAAAGCCTACGACCACGAGGATTATGCCAACCACCCGTGCCAGGACAAGAAATGCCACACCTGTCATCAGGAGAACTGCGCCATGTACCAGACGGCCCGCCAGACCAGAGCTCAACCTACCGTCACCTGCCGCGAATGCCACCAGCATTTCTACGGGCCGACGTGCGTGGACAATCACGAGCGGTTCCAGACCCGGAGTGGACGCCCGGCCAATCGCAAGGAAGGCAACCGCGTCTGTGATACCTTGGCATGTGGCCTCATCTGTTGTAAGGAAATGCCTGGACCCGAGCGGGGTAAACATCGGTGTAGTCATGGACCCTGCCCCATGTGTGAGAAACGTGTCAACTTGCGAACCAACTGCTGCTACATGCAAAACGTGGTCGAGGACAAACCCAAATGTCGTCGCCGTGGCACACTTTGTGGGGCAGCCGCCAGGCTGAGGACCTCGCGGGCCAACAACTCAGACCATGGCCACCGGGGGCCCACATCAACCCCCTTTGCTGGTGTACGCCGACTTTCAGGCCATGCAAGAGGGGGTTTGAACACGCCGAACTTGATCTGCTGGGAGCGGGAGGACAGCGATCATCAGTACGTCGAGTACGGAGCTGCGTGCTGTGAAGCTTACTTGGACTGGGCCACCCACGTGGAGAGAGGAGAACCAGCAAGTCATCACAGTCTTCCACAATTTCAAAGGCTAGGATGGCATGTTCGTGCTTCACCAGCTGTACGACGATGGGTACAAAGTCACCCATCAGATCTGCATCAGCTCCAAGGTCTTGAGCCTATGCACCAGGAACCTCAAGTTCATCGACAGTTGTTGTTTCATGCCACAACCCCTGTACAAGTTTCCCGCCACGTTTGGACTCACGGAACTGAAAAAGGGGTTCTTTCCCCATTTTTTCAACAAACCCGAGAATATGGTAGTGGAGCAGAAGGCTGAGCGGTACCATTTTAACTTTCGGTGTGAACTCGAGGCTTACAGCAAGTCAGATGTGCGTCTATTGAAGGAAGGGTGCCGCCAGTTCCAGCAGGAGTTTGAGGCCAAGGCTGGGTTCAGCCTGTTCCTCAAATGCATCACCATCGCCTCCTCCTGCATGCGGTACTTCCAGAAAAAGTGCCTGCAACCACAACACCATCGCCGTCGAAACCCTGCAGGGCTGGCACGCGATCCGTAACTGGCAGAGCGTCGAAGCCTTGCAGTGGCTCCACTGGTGCGAACAAGAAGTGCGCCGCGAGACCCTGGCGACCTGCTGCAGTTGGAGGATCCCGACTATGAGATCCCCGGCCTGCCTGTGGCCGACCGGATCGTGCACGCCGGCAACTGTGGCGAACAAAAGCTTCGGCTAGATGGCCGCGTCTTCAACGTCCATGGCTACCATCCCGTCACGCACACCGCCTACGAGTGCCATGGGTGTTACTTCCACAGCTGCCCGTCGTGCCACAAGGGCCAGATGCACGAGAAGAGCCGAGCCTATCCCGATTGCACCCTCTGCGAACTCTGCGAGGCCACCGTCACCAAGGAAATGGCCCTGCGCAACGGAGGGGTCCGGCTGGTGACCATGTGGGGCTGGGATTGGAAACGCCTCAAGGCCGAGGGCGAGGACATCCGGACCTGCCTGGCCCAGCATCCCATCATGCTGCTGCTGGATCCTCCACATGCTTTCTTTGGTGGCCGCACCAACGCTGTCATGCTCTATGCCACCATCGACCACGAGAAAGGCGAGCAGATCCGATACGTGGATGTCACCTCCGTCTACCTGTGGGTCAACAAGTACTGCGAGTACCCCGTCAGGCACCCGGAGATCAAGACCCAGAAGACACTGACCTGTGCCCGTACTTTGGGATGGCCAAAGTGGACGTGGTCCCGCCGCCGTTGCTGTACCATCCCGTGCTGCCCTTACGGAGTGGCGGCAAACTCAAATTTCCCCTGTGCCGTACCTGGGTGGCTACCAAGCAAGCCAAACCGCACCTGTTGGATTGAACGTGGCGTTGCCCGCACACCCCCGAGTAGCGAATGCTGACTGGCACGTGGTGTACCCCGGAGCTTGCCAAAGCCGTGGAGATGGGCTACGAGATCGTCCAGATCCACGAGATGAGAGGTACCTCAATACCTAGCTCAAGATCAAGACCGAAGCCAGCGGATGGCCTCCAGGGCCGGCTCAGGACCCTCAGCATCCCGAGTGCCACGCTGCCCACGACCAGTACGTGGCCGACTACTTGGTGTGTGAAGGCGTGTGACTGGATCCTGCCCAGATCGCCAAGAACTTGGGCCTTAAAGCCACCGCCAAACTCATGTGCCAGGAGGAACAAGTCACCTCCCTGGCCCGGTTCTATGAACTGTTGCGTTCACGCCGTGCGGGTCATCAACGAGGACATGTTGGACGTGACGTACAACTACCTTGACGAAGTGGCCCCCAAGAGTAACCGGACCAACGTTTTCGTGGTGGCTTTCACCACCTGCCACGCCCGCCTCAATCTCTACAGTTACCTGGAGCACGTGGGAGCCAATGCCCTCTACTTCGACACGGATTCGGTCATCTACAAATGAAGGCCCGGTCAGCCAGAGATCGAGCTCGGCAACTTTCTCGGCGAGATGACCGACGAGTTGGAAGATCCCAATGCCTACATCTGCGAGTTTGTGTCCAGTGGCCCCGAGACTTACGGGTACAAGACGTACAAAGACAAACATGCGTGCAAGTACAAGGGCCTCACGTTCAACCACCGTGGCAGCCAGCAATTCAACTACGGCGTGCTGAAAGGCAACGTGCTGCAAGAATTGCTGGACCCAGAGAACGAAGCGCGTCAGGTCCTGATCTGTCAGCTGGAAACCCTGACACAAATCAAACAGTACTGGCTGGTCTTCGACAAGCAGGCCTTCAACCCCAACACCACTCTCTCGTACCCATACAGTTACCTGGCGACCCACGAGGCGACTCAAATGCGGTTTGCGAACCTGCAAGCTCGACGCCAGGTGACTCAGCAGGAAGAGGTGCAACGGCAACAGGAGGCCGACCGTCTGCGATGGCAGCGCAAGAGCGAGGCCCTGGAGCGACAGCGGGCCCAGGAACGGGCACGGTGGCATCGGCGGAAGGCCCGAGCCGAGGAGGAAGCTGCTGCAGCTAAACGACCACGGACCGAGTAAATAGGCAAGGGATCTGGGTCGGCATCTTCGGCAGCGTAGACGACCACCGGTCCTAACCGTTGTAATTTTTCAAAGAGAAATGGGAGTCAAGACGTGGTCTTGAGGGACGGGGGCTTGCTTGGAGCCCTCCCACATTCCCGTTTGTAGTTAGTTTTTGTTTTTATTCATTAAAAACGGTAAAAAATTCCTTTTGGGCGTGACTTCCGGTTTTTTTGTTTTTTTTCGGTTTTTTCGGCTCGAGAGCCCCTTCCCGGCTTGAAGTAGCCACTTTTTCGAACTGTATGCCATCTTAAAATTTGTTGTAGGCCATCTTAAATGTTGCCCCTATTTGGGCCTTATGCCCATATTTGGACTCCGCATGGCCCCGATTTTAATGGCGGCACAAACTTTGAGCGTGGAGCCTTCTGATTGGTTAGTATGGGTCACGAGGTACGCTCTCGACCAATCAGATGGCTTAGGCCTTATACCGCTGTGGTCAACTACTAACCCGTATTAAGCGAACCCCATATTAAGAAGGAATCCCTGCACCATTAAGCAGATGGCAACACAAGTTCCCCTTTTATTGTTCCCGGTATGCAACAGACACCAGTATTAAGCAGATGCGGACACCTTAAACCTGACTTTTATGGTCATTTCTATGGTTAAAAACCTGTACACTCGAACCTCCCGTAAACGCAGGACCGAGCATTCGTCTCCGCTTACGGAAGGTTAAGAAAAATAAAGCACCATGGGAGGTAGGGTGTGTCAGTATCACTTCTGAATCAAATTTACGGTTTTAGTACCACCAAAAAACAAGTCAAACACTTTAACTTTTATTCTCTAATTGAAAATGAACACAATCTATCACAAAATCAATAACTAAAAATGAACATGAACATTGTAAGTCTTTACATTAAGAATGCCCGAAAAAGTCGTCGTTTGCACGAGCAAAGCACCAACACAAAACGGCAAATGGACGCTGGAAAATGTGAAAATTTACACGAACATGAATAATACAGCAAGCACTGATGACTGGCCAAAGTAAAACACAGCTTTCATTCAAAGAGACAATACAGTATACCGATGTTATACAGCTGTAAAAAAAAAACTATTGATACTTGATTGCTTTAGAGGTTCCTTGAGCCTCATACCTCTTAAAATATCACCGACTTTTAGAACAGCATTAGACAGTTCCAGGGGTTTCAGTAACTTTTGAAATAGCCGTCCATGATAGCCCATTGTAGGCGGCAGTTTGAGAAGTTTATGATAGGATTTTTAGTGAAAATCAAGACAAACTAGTCGGCGGTGAGAGGTAAAACAAGCGGCGGAATACCGCCGGTAACTGGCTTCTATTGAAACCCCTGGACAGTTCCTCATTGCCATGAAAGTCAGCAAACTCGGACAGTTGCTTGGCTATTCTGAGAGCTTGCACTGTGAATTTGAGAGATTTCTGTCGACCGTGGGAGGTTATAGTGGACCATTCATAAGATCGAACCCCATTTTACAAGTAACAGAGCTGTTTCTCAAAGTTACGTATTCTTCGACTAGCTCCTTGTACCACACGATAGGGGTTGTCCTTTAACGTCCCACAGAGTTGGGTATGATGAAGTGTTGTAAGCCGGGACCTACGGTTTATCGTCTTTTCTGAGAAGACTAGAAAGTATAACCATTTGCAATTGTAATGTAACGAGAAATGTTCTACTTTCACCCCAAGCTGAAGAGAAGCTCACAGTACTTCATACATGCCCTTTGTATCAATTCTGACAGAGTGAGTCTTGTGCCTAATGAGGACCGCTGTTACAAACCGACCGACATTGCTCCGTCTCTATAATTCTTAAGTTATTACGTTGTGGGGGCATAAGTTGATAAAATGCACGGATGTGATCTTTTTACTGAACGACAATCCTCACACCAACAGCTGCAGCCCTCGGCACAATTCAGAAGTGTATGTCAGATTTTCCTACTTTTCATTCACTGCTGCAAGCCACTCTGACGACGATCCTTAATTTTCTTTTGGCGAATTCTTCTCCAGCAGCGAGTCACACAATTGGAACTCCATCTCTTGCCACTACAGTGCCGTTTTCTTCAGTGAATTTAGCATTAGGCTTTCGATAGGATAATTATGTGACCATGGTCTGCAAACAAAAGCTTCTTCATTGTCTTCTTCCTTCCGTGCCTGTGGCAGAATTACTGTCTTCTTCGAACAGTGCCGTCCTTTCATACTTGTGAACAGTTCGCAAAGCCAGGATATTATCCGGAAAGTGAACCGCTTTTGCCGGCTTCGACTGAAATGAGAGAAATGAAAACAATCAATGTTCTACAACTATCTCCATGCTGGGCTCTTTAACAATCTGGACCCCAGAGCTCTTCTCTTTTGCGCATGGCTGACGGAGGGAAGTCTTCTGGGGAACCCTGTAACAGAGTTTTCTCTAATTGGTTTTCGAGAAGAACAATGAAAGCGCATCTGATTGGTTTCTTCAAGTTCCTGCAGGAATTAAACAAACAGTGTGCTTTTAATACGTGCAAGGGAACAAAAGTCTGTCCGAATAACCGAAGAAATTGTACTCTGTGAACTTTGGACTTTCTCAGTTTCACTTGCTGGTCTGCTATGATGGATATCTTCGAAAGATTAGCCGTAAAAGAAAATCTTGCTAAAAAGCTGAGAGAAATCGGGTGAAGCGAGGTAACTCCTGCCCCAAGTCCCCGCCCACAATGAATTGCTTACCAGCTAGCACGTAGCACCATCCGAACAAAGTTGCCACAGTTCTTATCGCCGATCTCAAGCGAGGTTTGTTCGCTGGGAAATTGATATCGTTTTTGCAAATGGTGGATTATAAATTGAAGTCGAAATCGGATCTCTTTTGTCTTTGCTGGAATGTGCTCCAAAAACTTTAAAGGTGCATTTAACACATTGACAATCTTTTGATAAAATTCTTCCCATTCGTCGCCAAAAGACAGTTTAAGGGGGTCAAAAGTACAGATCTTTGGCTATGTTTAGACATATAAAGTTTTTGGACTAGGGCAAGTAAAGTTTTTTGATCTCGCTACCAGGAAGACTCGCCACCAAGGAACTCGCCACTAATAAGTCATCAAGGTCGCCACCACGAGGAGTCACCTTGCCACCAACCATTTGGTACATAAGTCGGACACTATAATAACAATACCCAAAGAAAATTTTACTCAATAGGTCGTTTTTGTAAACGGAGAGAATATTCGTTTTGCTGGTTAGCTGATTATTCTTATTTGAGCCCTTGATGTAGTGTCAGTGGTGGCAATAGTAGTTAGGTTGTGTAATGACCACTGTTGTGTCTTGAAGTCCATAACAGATAGACGGAGAAAACAACCAGATGGTGGACTCGCAGCTGACCAATGAAAAGAAACGTAAAGTTCCAGTGAGGTTCGGATGCATGTTCGAATTAGCAGCTCAGAGAAAAACTCGTTTATGCAGCAATTGTCTTTAATTAACCAATGACATGGCAAAAACGAAATGGAAGGGATAATTTTATCCGCCCGTACGTATAAATAGTGGGAAGCAATGCAATACAGTTAAATTCAGCGTAAACGTTCTATGACCGAGCCCCCTTAACACCATCATGAAAATCAATAGAGACAATAGAGAAACATTAAAGTGCTTAAACCATTCATTAACATTTTCACCACACTGTTTGAAATTCATTAGCATTCCTGGACGGGATTAGTGTGAATAAGACAAACATTAACGCGCTTGTACAAACAATAGAGCGTTCTTTGCATTCGATGTACGAACATCGACTTTCAATTGAACAACAAATTTGTCTGACTTTTGCATTGTCGGTGTGGTGTACGATCGTACTGCTATGTCCTCCAGAGAAGTTATGTAATTTTTGTCGAGTGCAGAATGGTATAAAAGCTTCATAAAATTCTGACCTGTTTATTCTGACTTCCGGCAAAATGCCGCCAAGGAACCGAATACGGCAAAATGCCAAGAAGAAACCGAATACCACTCGAACACACAGAGAGAATCGCTATAGCATTCGAGGACGAGGACCGTATCAAAGACATTAGATGGGGATGCTGTTTCTAGTGAAACTGGCAAGGCCCTTCCCGACAAACAGAAACAGACCTGATGTGCTAAACAAGCGAGTCGATTACGCGACCTGGTTTATGAACCATGCTGTAGAGCGACACTGTGTGTTCGTGACGAACGCGGCTACAACATCTGAACGGCCAGAAGTCACGGTACAGCGCGGCAAGGAGAGAGAGCCTACTGCCAAGTGTGTGGCCAGCAAGGACGAAACTTGACTGCGACAATGACAATATCGCCTGTCAATGGACTTGTGTTTTCCTCTGCTGTTGTTGGCGGAATGAATAGTTATCCTCATAAGAGGCTTACACGTTCCCATGAACGGCTTTTGTATCTCCAAATCGAGCTCACTGTTCATAAGAGAGTGTCGTTTTCTCGCTCGCCTTCGTTTGGCTCCGCACAATTGTTCCGGATATTGAAAAAAACCCGACCGAAAATTCAACAGAACTCCGAACACCATTCATTTCACCATTCATTTCACCGATTACGCTTTTTCAGAAAATTTTGAAATGAATGCAGAGGTATGAAATGCTAATCAAAAGTAAACGTTAATCCTACCAGGTAGGTCTAGGATTTCTCCAATTGGATTTCGTTCTAAAAGTTTTCCTACTTCAAAGTTAATTATGGCTTGGAATCGACGATATAAATACTTACTCAGGGAACTCAGTTAAAACGAAGCCAGGTTCGTTCACTTCCGCCAGTTTTGTTTCATTAGGTAAATCACCTCAGGTTCCGGTAGGTAATCCGTCCCACGATGAATAAGGAGCATCCCTAAGCCACTCAAGCGTTCCTCGTTCATTGTAGACAACTTGAGACGCCTCAGAGCAGAAAAAGAGCGTTCACAAGAAACACTTCCCACGGGGGTAGTAAGAAGAATGGTAAGGATCAAAGGATTCAAAGGGAATATTTTCATAGTACTTTTCCCACTTTTGAATTTCTACTGAGAAATAGGAGGATTCCGGCTAAATTTGCAGTTGCAGGCCGCTCTTCAAAGGGAATACTTTCATAGTACTTTTCCCACTTTTGAATTTCTACTGAGAAATAGGAGGATTCCTGCATAGCAAGGAATTTCCTGTAATATTTGAGAATTTCAATTTGGTCACGGGTGTCAATGCTTATTGCCATCGACAGTCTGTCCGCAAGAATTAAACCTTGACGACGTTGTGAGAATCTGGAGTCCACTTCTTGGACCACATGGTCAACAAACGGAAAGAACACATTAACTTTGTAGTAGTCAGTTATAATCTGGTCAGAGTTGCACCCTGCATTAGCACGATGCTGCTGTACGTTGGCAGTACGTGGTTTTGTTATAGTGTTTCCAACAGCCTGAGCAATCACTTCAATCCGCACCCACAGTTGAAGTTTGTATTTCTGATGTTTTCGTGCTGGTGCCCGTTTCCCAAAGGTCAGGATAATAACCGGGACCGTAAATCTGTTTTGTTTTCATTCAAGATGACGGTGTTTTCACAAGCTTTTACACCCGCTTTCAGTGTTACGTGCATAGGCGACATCTTTCGACCATCTCTCGACATTGCATCTTTCGACATGCCATGTGAACGGCTGAAAGACCGTTTACCTGTGAAACTGAAAATTTTCCGGTTATTAGCGGAACAAGTGACAAGTATATGATAATTACTGACCTCATATGAATGAAGAAGATTGTGGACTCCCGATTTACGGCATAATTCAAACGATTTTAGTGTAGTCGATCCGCTCAGTTAACATTCGAAAGATGTAAACATTTTGAACAGTCGATTTATCTCTCACAGAATGTTTTCTTTATACTCCTAGCCTTAGTATGATGTCAAATAAATCCATCTTTCACGACTAAAAGTCAAGTTTGACCGTAAAGAAGTCAGATGTGCTTACATTTTCGACGTAAGCCAGGTTACATATTGGCATGTCGAAAGAGTTGCTATGCAGGTAACACTGAAAGCGGGTGTAAAGTATATACATTATAAGAAGACTCGTCAACTCTAGAACCCGTTCTACTATTCCTTGGCTTTTAAATATAGCTTAGGGCCCTTTAAGCTACTGGAACAAGTTCCACTGACCGGCTGTTCGGCACATTCACGGCATTCTAATTTTAGAAAACCTGAACTTAACAATGGTAGAACGTAAACTGGTTATTGTAACTTGGAAGTCAGTCGACCGGAGCAAAAATAAAACATTGTACCACTAAATCTAGTTGGAAATCACAGGATTAAAATGTTACAAGGCTTTTCAATAATGGCATGTGAACTGCGTCCGGAAGGATCGTACAGTACATTTCTGGCGTCCTCTGCTGACTTAAATAGCGCTGTGTTATTGCAGTGACATACCTTGTTCTGTTGCTTGTTTCCTGGAAAAGTGATGTTATCTTGGTCTGGATTAGACGCCGTCTCTTCGCAGGACTTGAATTCATGTTTACCTATGTCTGCTTGCACTTCAGATGCTTTAAATGGCGACCACAACACTTTATCATTATACCCGAGAAAGGTCTGGGGAGACTACCTTGTATACCAATCTCTACTCATTCCAGGGTATTTATACTAAATACGTGAGAAACTATAGGAAGTGGAAATGGCGTTTTGTATTCGAATATTGCTGCCCCCTTCTCCCCTGTTTCATAAAGACAAGCGATCGGTTGTGAACCGTTTCAAACTAACAAGGTAATTTCAGCAAAATTCAGGTTCTCTGCTCAATACTTCAGAAAGATAATTTTTTTTCCAAAATATTTTGCTAGCTACGGCCTTGAAATCATCAAGGAGTTCTCTGAGAAACTTGATCTAGTTGATGTAGGATTAGGCATTGCATGCTGGGATAGAAGGGTCCGCCATCTTGTATAAATCTTGTCTTCTTCTTCGGCTGATACTATATGGTGGCAGCGGTCTTGACCCCTCCAACGCCATAAAACAGAATGGTGGACCAACCCGGAGATGCTCCTGCAGTCGGAAATCCGTCTCCACCCGTTAATCTGCCTATACAGCCTGTAAACACTCTCCCGCTCCCGAGCAAGTTCCAAGCAGCAAACAACCCGAATTCAGCAGACATGTGGCCCAAATGGCTTCGACATTTTGAGCGCTATCGGATCGCTTCTGGTCTTCAAAACAAATCAAACCAGGAACAGGTTGGAACATTTCTTTATGCAATGGGGGATTGTGCGGATGACATCGTCAAAACATTAAGCATAAACGAAGCAACCGCTTCCTTCGACGAAGTCAAAACTGCCCTAAATGGCTATTTTGCAGCCCGTCGCAATGTTATCGTCGAACGAGCACGGTTCAATCGACGAAGACAAAACCCCGGTGAATCCGTGGACACCTTTATTCAAGATTTATACCGCCTTGCCGAAAATTGTGAGTACGGAACTCTGAAAGATGAACTTATAAGAGACAGAATTGTTGTTGGAGTCCTCGATGATACACTGTCTGACCGCCTACAAGCTAAAATTGACCTCACTCTCGCGGACGCTGCTCGCATGAGCCGACAAGCCGAAGCAAGACAACAAAATCGAACCATTGTCCGTGGGGTAGAAACTCAAAACGAAGTTGATTACGTCAGTCAGCCACGCTCTCACAACAAACAACAACCCACAAACAACCAACCTGCGCGTAACCGAAACGAAGGATTCATGAAAGACCCCTCCAAGAAGGACCGTCCCTGTTTTTGGTGTGGACGCCAGAGCCATGACAGGAAGTATTGCCCAGCTAGAGACACTATTTGTAGTAACTGCAACAAAAAGGGACATTTTCAGTCTGTCTGTCTCAGCAAGAAACCTTACCCGAGAAAGGTACATGCAGTCGAAGAACAAGAGGAGGAAGACATACACTTCCTCGGTGAGATCGGGTGTGAGAAGAACTATTGGTCTGCACAAATAGGAGTGAATGGTCGTACAACACGCTTCAAGCTTGACACGGGGGCGGCAGTGACTGTCCTTAGCGATAATGTCCAGTGGCTACAGGATGTTGAATTAACCAAGACAACCCAGGTTCTACGCGGTCCTGGAAACACTCAGCTACCTGTGAAAGGTCTGTTCTATGCAACTCTTAAGTACAGAAAATCAAAGCTAACTGAGCCTGTATATGTGGTGCATAATCAGAAGTGTTCGTTACTCAGCAGGAGAGCCTGTGTCGGACTAGGACTCATAAGACGTGTTGACAAAGATGTCGAAGAGGTGACCACGGGGCCAACAGATTTCAAAGCCGAATTTCCAGCACTCTTCAGCGGACTGGGAAAGCTTAAGACTGAATGTCACATAACACTTCGCCCTGATGCTAAGCCTTTCTGTCTCTACAATCCCAGAAAGATTCCCCATCCACTGATTCCAAAGGTAAAAAGTCAAATAGAAACGATGCTTCAGCAAGGAGTGATCTCGCCTGTGACAGCGCCAACTGAATGGTGTGCAGGTATCGTCCCTGTCCTTAAACCAAATGGTAGCGTGCGTATCTGTGTTGACCTGACTCACCTTAACAAAGCAGTCCAGCGTGAGATACACCCAATACCTTCAGTGGATGAGAACCTCGCTAAACTGGGAGACAGTAAGATATTCTCCAAACTTGACGCCAACAGTGGTTTTTGGCAGATTCCCTTGGATGCCAAATCAAAACTGCTCACAACCTTTGTCACACCATTTGGACGTTTTTGTTTCAACAGACTCCCATTTGGTATCAGCTCCGCCCCAGAGATCTTCCAACGCACCATCTCCAAGATCCTTGAGGGCTTGGAAGGGACCCTCTGTCAGATGGATGATGTCCTCATTCACGGTGTGGACCAGTCAGAACATGATGGACGCGTACGAGCTGTTCTTCACCGCTTACACGAAGCTGGGTTGACCCTTAACGACAAATGTGAATTTTCACGATCTTCAATCAGATTCCTCGCTCACATCATTGATAGCTCTGGACTCCACGCAGACCCACAGAAGACCACTGCTGTGACCCAATTCCCAGTCCCTTCAGATGTCTCCGGGATACAGCGATTCATGGGCATGGTCAACCACCTTGGAAAATTTATCCCCAACCTGGCTGACCTCAGTGACCCCCTTCGTCAATTATTACGCAAAGACAGTGTTTGGGTTTGGGGTGAACCTCAGCAAAAAGCCTTTGAGCAGATCAAGCAAGCGTTAGTGTCACCGACAGTCCTGGCACATTACAATCCAAACCGCCCAACGATCATTTCAGCAGATGCTTCCAACACAGGAATGGGTGCGGTATTATTTCAAGTTCAGGATGATGGAGAGCGCCGCCCAGTGTGTTATGCGTCAAGATCTCTCAGTGACACAGAGAAACGTTATGCTGTAATTGAAAAGGAAGCCCTTGCGACAACATGGGCTAGTGAAAGGTTCTCTGATTACGTGCTCGGCATCCCGTTCACCATAGAAACAGATCACAAACCGCTTACTGTACTCCTGAATTCATCAGAGCTCTCAAAGATGCCCCCCCTATCCTGCGTTTCCGCCTGAGACTTATGAGATACAGCTATCAAGTTCAATATGTACCGGGAAAACATCAAGTTACCGCAGATACACTCTCACGTGCTCCTGCTGGCCTACCAGGGATAGAAGATAAGCTGCTTGTCGAAGAAGTGGAGGCCTTCTCAACTCAGACCACTTCCTTTCTTCCCGCCACGCCTAACCGACTACAGCAGATAAGGGATGCGCAGAAGGTAGACGAAGAATGCTCCCTCTTAAGATGGTATTGCTTTCACGGATGGCCCCCTTACATGCCTCACCAGCCGTTACTACGCCCATATTGGGAAAACAGAAGCCACCTCACGATTGTTGATGACTTACTCCTGTACGATGATCGCATTGTAATTCCGAGGAGTATGCGACTACAAATCCTCGACTGCATTCACACTGGTCACCTGGGAATGACTAAGTGTAGATCCAGGGCACGCACTTCCGTATGGTGGCCGGGACTCTCCACACAAATCGGCGAGTTGATCACCCGATGCCACACCTGTGCCAAGGAACAACCAACGCCCAGGGAACCACTTATGCCTTCGTCCTTCCCAGCCCGCCCCTGGGAGAGGGTAGCAACAGACCTGTATGATTTTCAAGGAAGAAAATACATCATCGTGGTAGACTATTACTCAAGGTGGTTTGACATCAAGGAACTCTCTGATGAGACTTCTCATTCAGTCATAAAAGCTCTCAAGGAGGTTTTCGCCACACATGGCATCCCAGATGTCATTATGTCAGACAACGGGCCACAGTATAGCGCAGAGACCTTTCGACAGTTTGCCGAAACATACCATTTCACACATGTTACTAGTTCGCCAAAGTACCCCCAGGCGAATGGCGAAGTCGAAAGAGCCATTCGCACAGCAAAGTCTATGTTGAGAAAAAACGAAGACATCTTCAGCGCCCTCTTGACTTACAGATCAACTCCCCTACAGAATGGTTACTCACCTAGTGAACTACTAATGGGCCGTCGCCTGCAAACACAGCTACCAACTCTTCCAACCAACTTGTACCCTAATGTGCAGATAAAAGACCGCCAGTTGGTGGAAGAAAAGGAAAGTTTGTATCGATTGAACCAACAGCGCAACTTTGACAGGCGTCACAGAGCAAAGGCACTGCCAACACTTGAACCGGGTGGCCGAGTTTGGATAAGAGATCAAGATCGGTATGGCCTGGTGACAGGGAAAACTGAGAAACCCCGATCTTACTTTGTCACTACAGAAAAGGGCACACTCCGACGAAACCGCTCTGCCTTAGTAGCCGCAGCAAAACCCGTTGAAGCCGAACAACACCCAGCTATGCCGGCCTGCGATGTCAATCCTGCCTCGCCAGTACCTGTCATTCCTGTATTGCCAGTGCCCAGTACTCCGTCGAGGCCTCAGACTATGCAGGTGCCCCCATCACCACAGACAGCTGTCGCAGTAGCTACCCTAGGAACAACACTGGATGAGTGCGTACCTCCACGGAGTCCAAGCCGTGCAGTCCTGACAACTCGGTCAGGAAGAACTGTGAGACCTCCAGAACACTTGAATCTTTAGTTGAACATTGAACTGTGTGTGCGTCCGTGCTTCGCACGAACATTTTGATTTGTTGTTATTATTCCTGTTGTTGTTCGTTTTGTTATATTTTCATAACTTTCCCTTTTGAGGGGGGGATGTAGGATTAGGCATTGCATGCTGAGATAGAAGGGTCCGCCATCTTGTATAAATCTTGTCTTCTTCTTCGGCTGATACTATAGTTGATATATAGAGAGCTTTGCACCCGGAAACTAGTAGGTACACATGGAGACGACACAGCCCTAAAGTACAGTGCAGGCTCGACTTTTTCTTGATTAGCCAAGGTGTTGCTAATATTACAGCCCTCTCTGATATCCATCCAGTATACAAATCAGATCAGTCTATGAAAGTATTAAAATTATCTCTGCACTCGAATTCTAGGGGGGCGGGACTTTGGAAATTAAATACATCTTTTTTGACTGAACTTTATTACATCAACCAAATTAAGCAGACTATTCAGGAAACGCTTGATGAATACAGAGATGATGACTTCGTTAACCCCTCACTTCTTTGGGAAATGATTAAACTAAAAGTTCGTGAGAAATCATTATCTTATTCAAAGCACAGACAGAAACAAACAAAACAACATGAAATGGAGTTAGAACAATCAATCGTCAAATTAGAGGAGAAACTCGACAATGGAAACCTCACTGACCTCACACCTTGAGGATGAAATTGATAAACAAAAGCTTGAGTATGAAAACCTAATTGAATATTGCACAAAAGGCGCAATTTTGAGATCAAAAGCTAAATAGTATAATGAAGGAGAGAAGAATACAAAGTATTTTTTAAGTCTAGAGAAAAGGCATTTTAAACAGAGCACAATAAGTCATATTAAGGTTAGTGATAACGCTTTCATCAACTCCGATGAAGATATTCTATGTGAGTGCATGTCTTTTTATAAGAACCTCTATCAATCTAAAGTCACGGCAACCAACATTCTTGACACGTTAGCTTTCTTTGACGGTGAAAACGATACGGCCCTTAAGGATTACGAAAGAAATGCATGTGAAGGAAAACTTAATGAGAAAGAGGCTCTAGATGCTTTCAAAACTATGGAACCTGAAAAAACTCCAGGCACCGATGGCTAACCAGTTGAATTCTATAAAGTCTTTTGGAGAGACATATCTACTTTAATCAACGCATTAAATTTACGCCTACGAAACAAGACAACTTTCAATCACCCAGAGAAGAGGAATTATTAAGCTTATTCCAAAGAAAGATGCCGAGCCGTACTTTATTAAGAACTGGAGGCCTTTAACACTGCTTAATTGCGACTATAAAATAGCAGCTAAGGCAATTGCTGGCCGATTAAAATTTTTTCTTCCTGAGCTAATAAACAGCGACCAAAACGGCTATATAAAAGGCAGATTCATAGGTGAAAACATCAGACTATTACAAAGTATCATTTGTTATGCAAAAGAAAAAAATATGCCAGGACTACTTTTGTTTCTTGATTTTGAAAAAGCTCTTGACACGATAGAATGGATTTTCATTAAAAAAACTACTTTGGTTTTGGCACTAGTTTAATACAATGGTTCGATATTTTTTACTGCTTTCCAGAGAGCTGCATCTTAAATAACGGTTGGACGAGTGATTTTTTTGAAATCCAAAGAGGTGTTAGGCAAGGCTGTTCCCTCTAACCCTATTTGTTCGTTTTAGCGGTTGAAATGTTAGCCAAGGAAATCCGCAGAAATAAAAATATTAGTGGATTTCTTATAAATAATGAAGAAATAAAGTTAAGTCAATATGCTAATGATACAACGTTAATACTAGATGGATCAAGGGATTCTCTAGAAGCTTGCCACAAAAGAAATAAAACTTTCAATGTTTCAGTATAAAATAATTCACAACATACTTTACACAGAAGCTGTTCTTCACAAAATGAAAAAAGTCGAGGATCCTTTCTGTCCTTATCGTCGAAATGTGGAGCAAACAGTCACACATTTATTTGTATCCTGTCCTATTGCTGTTTCCTTCTGGCCCGACTTCACTGGTTGGTACCAGTGCCTTTCCAAAGAAACTCTAACTCTAGGCAAGAAAAAATCATGTATGGCATCTTGAATAATTGGTCCTCTTGTTCAGCCCTAAACCATCTTATTCTTATTGGTAAATACTTAATCTATTGTAAAGCAATAAATAGAGTCAATTTTCTTTTTGCTGATTTTAAAGTGTTATTACATCAAAAGATTGAAACGGAAAAATACATAGCATTCAGCTCAAACAAATGCAGCACTTTTTACGAAAAGTGGGCCAGATTCTCAAATTAACAATTAACTTCAATGTTGTTTGTATAGTTTTTTTGTTTTTGTCTCTGGTTTTTGTTTTTTTTTTTGTCTTTGTTTTTTGTTCTGTTTTTTGTAGCTTAATAGTTTGAATTTTTAAAATTTAAATGAAAAAAAATACATAAAATTATATAATATACACATTAGAAAGGGCATTACAAGTAGACCGACTGTAATTTAATTAGGGTTATTGTGTTGTAAGTAGCGCAAGTATAAGTGCTGTAAGTAGTGTAAGTGTTTGTCTTGTAAATAAAACTGTGTTAAATTTTAAAAAAAAAGGAAGCTTGCCTTCAAACTTTGGACGACTTTTACAAAGTTTCGGGTTTGAACTTGAATGAAAAAAACAGAGGCACTATGGATTAGATCAAAATGTGGGAGCAGTGATGTTCCTTTTCCTGAGAGGAATTTTAAGTGGCCAAAATACAAAGTGAAAACTCTAGGAGTCTGGCTTTGAGTTCACCCGGAGGAAACCACTAATTTAAATTATCACCGCTACTTTTAAATGTAAAGGCTATTAAGGAAGTAAACAAACTTTTTTTCGCCTTAATCTGGAATGGAAAAGGAGCGAAAATTAAGCGAAACACTATCATTAATGACTATCAAAACGGGGGCCTTAAAATTATAGATATTGTCTCTTTTAGTAAATCCTTGAAAGCCACCTGCATAAAAAAATATTTGGATGCAGAAAATCGAGGCAAATGGAAACTTTTCTTTGATCTCAAGTTAAAGGCCTTAGGCGGAAAAACAGCTTTTATTGGCAACCTTAATGCAAATGACTCCAAAAATATTCTTCAATCTAAAGATAGCTTCATTAGTGAAGTTCTGAAAATTTGGGCAGAAATTAATTTCGAAGACCGAATAGTTTCAGAGAACCACTTTCTCAACCAAACCTTGTGGTATAATTCGCTGATTAGAATTGACAACCGCCTCGTTTACTACCCTGAGTGGCATTGTGCAGATATTACAATGGTGAAACATTTAAAGGACGATTCCAATAATTTTCTGTCTGTCACAGAATTGCAGACTAGGTACGGAATAACAGTTTGCCCTCTCAAGTACTGCAGAACTTCGTCCACAATTAAACTTTTATGGAAAACACACCAAAACAGCTTTGCAACCAATGATCCTAAAAACAAATATGAAAGCTTTTCAACTAAACTACTGAAAGCTCGAAAAGCAAACAAACTAGTTTACACAAAACTTATATCACGGAAAATTGTATCCCAGGCAGGCTCAGCAAAAATGGGTAACGGAATGTGGTATGGAAGATGAAGAATGTATTAAGTGGCATGAAACTTACCAACTAGCTTTTAAGTGCAGTACAAGCACAAGACTTCTCGAATTCCAGTGCAAGATTCTGCACAGACGAATAGCAGCAAACGAATTCTTAGTCAAAATTGGCCTAAAAGACGACCCAAATTGCTCCTTTTACAAAGATGAACCAGAAAAACTTCGTCACCTCTTTTAGTCCTTCCCCAAAGTGACCGCTTTTTGGACCTTCTTAATACAACGCTTTATTTCGTCCCAGATTACTCCAGAAGACTACCAATTCAATCTTCTTATAGCATTAGGTTTCATGCCAGATTCCTCCAAAAATCATTGTCAAATGAATGTTTGCCTCCTTTTAGCACGACATTATATCTGGATTTATAAAAACAATAAAACGCTACCAAAGGTAGAACGCTTTTTCAGATATATCTTAAGTCAATCTATCTATTTGAACAAAAGGCTGGGGGCATCTTACAAACGAAGTGGGAATTACTGAAAACTTTAATTTAGAAACCCCTCTTTTTTCTTGCTTCTTTTATTTTGATAAGTCCCCAGACCAATAAATCTTTCACTGCCTTTTCACAACAGCCTTGCAACCGACAGCCCTTAAACATTAATGCTTTGATTTCCTCTTCAATATGGAAAGCAATGTATACTGTTTTACTGTAAATATGTCTTTCTTGTAAGTAAGTTGTTTGTATTTTGTGTGTGTAAAAATTTAAATAAATAAACGTAAAAAAAAAGCTATGTACTTGTGCACAACAGCACACTGTGAGATGTCACAGGATGGCCCCACAAGTTCTGTACCTCAACAGTCATCTGAAAAGTCACATCATAAAGTAGATGTGATGCATGCCTCTGCCTCCATACGGTCCTTAACCCCGCCCCCCAAGTCATGTGAAATTGCTCATGACTCACCACCGCTACAGACTGCTTTTCCAAGTGGTCAACAATCAGGTGTCCAAAGTCTCGGCACTCGACAAGAACAAGATCAGATGTTTGATAATGCCAGGTTAGCAGAGGAACTTCAAGAATGGGAAAAAAACCTGTTCATTGATGACATTTATGAGTATTCAGCCAGTGGTTTCACCAAACCAAGCCAGATTGTTAAAGAACGGGCAAAAGTAGTAGACCAAAGTCAAGATCTTTTCCTTGTTTCTCGACACACTGCACCTTTCAAAAGGATAATTGCATTATGGCAAAGGCAAGCCATAATACCAACAAGACCCTACCAACCATTGTCCTGAGAGTTCATTACAGAGTTCAGCAACGCTTGAACATCGGTTTTCAGATCTGGAATACGGCCTTTCAATCTTTGTTATAGTTTCTCGGCACCTTTGTTCACAAGAAACCAGTTTTCCACGTACATTCCTTCCGCACCAGTTGTTAAATATTTTTGCTTGGTATAACGTGATTGCAACTGACTGTTGCTTGAGTTTTAAATCATTTTCAAGGGGAGCAATTTCTTTTAGGACATCTCTGCTGCTTTTCTAAATACTTTACCTTTGCTTTGTCTTCTGAGCATTTATCAATTTCACCACAGTGGAAGACTGCTTGACATTCCTGGTAGCGACAATTCAAGCGATTATGTTTCTCGCACATGTGACACTTGCCGCACATCGGAGCTGCATACATTTTTTACGTCTTCGCCCTTCGATAATCCTTCAGCCAGCCTGATAGTTGGATTTCGTTTTCTTTCCTCGCAGCTACTTTTTGTCCTTAGCTTTTAATGTAGTTTTCCAGAAGACTCTTGAATGCTAAACTACGTCTTGACGGAGGCGGATGTAATTAAGGAAGGTATTCTGATCTGCAAGGTCAACTGGAAATCTCTCAGAGAGACATCTACTTGCATTTGGCCTTACCTCAACTGCACTCCCAACGTATTTTCGAACCATTGCATGTTTGGATAGCAAGCTTGACTCTGCTCGCTAAACAGTGTTTGGCTCCCTGTAGCCCGCTTGGCCGCCCAATTTGAATTGGTGGAATTATCATTCATTGGAGAATTTGACTGAATTACTCTTCGTGTAATCCACTTGAAATCCGCATTTTCCACAGGGGATGCACATCTGAACATTTCTCTTATAATCACATCATGCATCATTTTGGAGTTCTACCAATGTTTTCTGGTTATCTACGTACTCCACCTTAACATCGTTAGCCGCCATACTTCTGAAACGACTTGAACAAACTTGACGACCTTTGGCTGACAGCGAGTGATTGCTCATTTGAACAACTTTCTCTGGTGAAAGATAGGCAATCACATTCGGTCTTCCAACCTAATTTTGAGTTGGTAGACTGACACAGACATTCAAAAGTTGCAATGCCTTCAACCTGGATCACGTGGTGCACCAAAAGGTGATCACATGGTACACAAAACAGTGATCCCATGATCAAATTTGAACAGGAGGAGAAACGGCCTAAAAAACTCAGGGTTACCCCGGTCTACTGAGATGCACAGTAGATTAATCTACCAACTTGGCCTGTTTGTTCGGAACTGCGACCAATTACCCTCAATTCTTTGATTTCGTAGTGATACGACAGATTTGTGGGCATTTTCATCATCACGAAATAATGCTTGCATTGAAGCCATGATCTTGTTCTCAGCGCCCAAGCCAGTGAGTAGTTCTCGAGGGCACCCAACATGTGTTTTAACTGCCTTGAGGAAGTAAGATCCAATATTGTTGGGAGAATTATTTGATCGAGTTACAACCAGCCATAAAAGCCTCCTGCTCCAGCCATCGATACATCCATGAACTGGAAAACCATAGGGCTTCAACTTATCATAGCCGTCCGCGTGCCAGACCGCCTTTGCATCCGGATTGTAATACTCGCCTCTTTTCAGCTTGTGGTCTCTTCTCTTTTCACAACCCTCAGGATCCAATTCACGAAGTATACTCTCCACCACTTTTCATGGAACTTGATATCCCGTTAACTGAAGACTATGCCACACATGCCTGTAGCGCGAAATACAATCAGGGCTATCTAACATCGTTCAAGCTTTGTCGATTTAATTGGCTATAATATAGCGTTGACGTCACATTGTGGGTTTCTTTCGTTATGATCCATACATCCTTAGTCATCTATCCTGTTTCTTTCACTTATGTCAATATTGTGATAAGTTGACATAAAATGTAGAATTAGCAGGCAAGTCAGAACTTTAAAGAAAACGGCAAAACTTTTAAGTTCATAAGACATGTTTCGACAGAAACTTCTGTCATATTCAGTTAATTAATGTACAAAGCGTTAGAAGTTGAATTTATAAGTAGGAAAAAGGGCTAATTATGCTAGTAACAACAGAATGTGCATAAAGCATGACAATGTGAGAATTAAAAGGACAGTTTTAGATGTACATGATGTAATTTACATCATGTAAATCTAAAACTATTAACTGAAAAACTATAAACTTAAAACTTTTGTCGTTTTCTTTAAAGTTCTAAAATATCTTTGTATTCATGCCCTCGATAAAAATAGCACTTTATAAGAACATCTTCTACATCATCTTCTCCCTTGCTTAAATTTTGATAATTCACCGTCGCCATTTTGGTTCTATACCCAGTATACATTTTGCCTTGAGGCGGAGTAGGTTTTGCCGTGGATGAAAGGTTTTGCCGTGGAAAGGTGTATTTTGCAGTGGAAAAGTGTGGAAAAGTAAATTGCCGTCGAAAGATGTACAAAACTAGTTTTGCCCTGGAAGATATGGACTACCGTAGTTCCGAGTTCGTGAGATGCAAAATTAATACCTCAATATATTGCCGGGATGTTTTCATCCCGAAAAGAGAGTCTGGCTTCCAGCTTGATATTACAGTTGATACCATGGGCCAAAAAGGCAAACTAGGCAATCCGAACAAGCGCTCCAATTTGAGACTACGAGGAAAAAAAAATCGGAGAATGGACGCAGACTTTAACGCCGCTGACCCTGCCATCCACCTAAAAAGGCGCAAAGCCCTCTTAACGTGACTGTAAGATTAAAAATCAAACATCCCTAAGTATATTTCTCACTTACTTTATTTTAGAACGACGAAACTGTCTCTTTTGGTAAACATGAAATCAGCGGGCGGTGTTTCTTAAGTTACAATAAAATTACATTCTCCATGGGCTAAAATTTGCATACGCACTGCTTTCATCAGAATCAACTAAGGAACAAAGTTTTCTTTTTTTTGGAACGGACTACATTAGCTGTGCAAACGCCCTGCAAGATGCTACACTTTTGGTTTCATGTTTCTGTATTCTGAATCCATCAAACCTATTAGAATTTGTAAACAGGGCGAATTTTATATCATTTACTAAAAGTACTAACCAGACTGTTCGGATTTTTCAAAATGGATCCTTTTCTACGCACAACTTCACTGGGCATCATAACGTACTCAGCGTTCCTCGTTCCTGATCCTGCAATGATAGACGGTTCACAATCTAACGTCACTTCCGAAGATGGAATTTCGGATATATTCATGGGTTTTCGGATATATGTAACCAGTGGAAGCGATTCAGATGAAATGACTGCGACCTCTGCATCGGACGAGTAGTGTTGCGAGTCTCTCTCATAACTGTGAGACTTTACGCTTGGTTCACTGCTGGCAGGTTGTAGCGCATTAACCACAGCAACTGGCTGCAACGAGGTTTTCGTGTCGGCAGAAGCTGCAAAAGTAGAAAAATGTTGTCAGGTATTGCCATAGTGAAGTAGCTAATACTGACATAAGTTCTTACGCATGATTATCTACTTGATTCAGGTTCTAACTTTGGTTGATGATAGGGTCACTACCAAGCAACGCAAATTAACTTATTTCTTCATGGTTCCATGCTTGGTTGTTAACAAACTCCCATGGGTTAGAATCAAGGATATGTGGACATTATCTTGCACAATAAAACAACTCAAGTTATTCAGCAAATATGTTTTTTAGTGTTACAATACTCATCGCAGTAAAGTACGCAACTTAACTTGCCGAAAACAAACTGAAAAAAATCCAGTCTTCAACAGGACTGGGACTCAAACGCAAGACCATGCTATTGCGAAGCGAACCACTCTACTGAGGTATCAAGCCGACTGGCAGATGGTCAATTATGGGTAAGTCCTGTGAGATAGATAGTGAATACTCAAATTTATTAAATTCTCATCTTCGGATAATGCTTTTGTAGCTTTCTGAATAGCTCACTGGATCTCCGTTATCAGCCATTATACCGCCATTTGACCCTATATGGAAAATGTGTCTGGCATGTGTTGTTTGAGCTCCAAAATGTTTGGCGGGAAGCCGAATTTCCTCGACAAAAATCAACTGACGGTTGAGAATGTCATTAAAAAGTTATTACATTTGCCCTTGTTGGATATAAGATTAGTAGTATATGGAATGAGCGTTCTACGAATGGTGGATCATGGTGGATCGTGGCTCCTCCATGGGATTAGGAATAAGTAGGTTGAATGTATTAGGTTGAGATATGTCCAGGAATGCAAGTAATTAGATGCATGCCGATTTTCACAAGCATCACAAAGTGCCCCCTTCCCCTTCTTCTCAATTCAACATCACTTGTGTCCAGAAATACAGGCAAGAAACGTCACAAAGTGTCCCCAAAACTGAGCTTTTCAACTAAACATAAACAATTGCATTTACCCTAGCCTAGAAATAAATTAACCCTAACCGGATATTTTGTGATGGATATCAAAATTGAGCGTGCACCTAATTACTTGCATTTCTGGACAAGTAAACCGTTGTCTTGGATCAATATAGTCATGGTTGAAAAAGAATGGGTGTCCGAAGAGCACAAATATCTATAAATATTTGTGTCCTAACAGTTACGTATGACCAGGCTCAGACCAGGCTGATGCAATGTTGCGATTGACGAATCAAACACAATTAACAACCAAATACGTTTCTAAGGAACTTATGGAGATCACATCAGGGAAAGAAAAACGCGATGAAAGGAATGTAGAGAGTCTGACCAACGTGGTAGCGTATGGTACAAATTGCCATCTTTTTAGTCCTTCTTTACACAGAATGTCTCTTAGACAAAGCATAAAGCAAACCATCACACATCCTATTCATAACTCTCATAATGATATGCGAGGTTGAAATACACTTAGTAATGGGTATTTCATGGCTGCTTGAGCAGTCTCACGTGCGATTATGTAATTGCTGATGATAAATTCTGGTTTGGTGCGAGAATAATTCATTCCAGCTCAGTTTTCAGCGGAGCCACGCAGAGGAGAACTCTTTTCGTATTGCGATACGACCCACGCGAGTTTTTCTTTTCTTGTACAAGCTGGCTATGGGAGACGATAAACCTGTAGAACCTAAAGTTCAGCTGCTAGGTGATCCATAGTACCAGTCGTGAATCCGCCCGTTGGCCAAAATGAGAATGAGAACGTGGTTCAACCTCACGAACTAGAGGTTCGATGTGGGTACAAGAGAAAGCTTATAACGTCACCTGTTAAGCACCACATACTCGCCCAAGAGAAAGTTTATAACGTCACCTGTTGAAGCACCACATACTCGCCCAAGTTAAAGTCCCGAAAATTCTTCGTTTTCCAAATGATGACGGGCTCTTATTCAATCATGTCTGGGGTAAGACTTTGCGGGATGGTGACAGTAATGTCTTTGGTGTTCGTAGAAACCCTCAGTCAGTCATCTGTCCTGTGAAGGGCGTTGAACAGTATGTGGAGTTAGCGAGAGAACTAGGCGTTGACTAGACGAAAGGATATCTGTTTCGCCCGACAACCTCTAATAACGGTGTCCAGGATTCTCCATTTAGCTCTTCAGCAGAGGATGCGCGTCTTAAGGTATATCTCAAGCAGATGAAAGCTGATGATGGTGAGACGTTGCATGGTTTCCGCTGGGGTTGTGCGATAACGTTGGCCCTCACAGGGGCGGATCTATCTGAGATAATGGAACACGTGGGCTGGGCCAGGAGGCATACCGCCTTGTACTACCTTCAGTTGGCCAAGGTGTTGAACCATGACGGTGCGTCGGGACGCCTTGCTGCGTCCTGTGCTGAGAACGTGTGGCACCTTGGCAGGATGTGAATCAGTTGAAACGTTTTGTGTGCGCTTTCTCGGCTAGTGAGCAAAGGAAACGCCCAGCAGAATGATAATACATTTGGGTTTGGTACGGATCTGGGTTTAGAGTGTTGTCGGTAACGAAAAAAAAAATATATATATATATATATCCTAGTGGATTGTTAAGTGGATAGTTGTGTTTCTCTGTACTTAAGAGTTTTAAGTTATATATGAGATTTGAGGATTGGGGAGAGTTGTAAAAGGTTGAATTCCGGCGTGCAACAGTTAACGTCTATTAAGGGAACAGTGAAGGCTGTTGGGCGCTGATCAATCATTTTTCCCACACCTTATTACAACTGAGCATGAATATGAATGTTGGTGAATAGAATACTATCGTAAAGGCAAATCAATGGGGCTATTATTTCATATTTAATAACGTTACGATTGACTAATCAGACAAAGACTTTGTTAAATAAATT
>BLFK01000517.1:194469-196969 GCA_014634185.1 Astreopora myriophthalma
TTTTCAATCAGAGCATGAGATGTGGAGCATGGCTAACACAGTGGAAATGAGGCAAATGGGTACCTGTCTTCAAAAGAGATGACAGACAGAAAGATAAGAACTATAGGCCCATCACTGCACTCCCTTGAGTAAATAAAGTTTATGTATTATTGGGAGAGCACATTTTGGAGTTACTGGATGGGCAATCCAATGAAACCATCACCACGTCTCACCCCCAGAATTGCTCTGAAACCACACTTTTGAGATTGACTGAAAATTGGAAAGTAGAACTTGACCGTTTTGATTTGAGACACACATAAGGCTTTCGACTCATAATTCTTTGCCCAGCACTGTTGATTAACAACCTTAAAGCACATAGCTTCTCAGAAAATCCCCTAAATCTGATATGATTATACTTTAATCAAAGAGAGAACAAGAGTTACGATGGGCCCAATAACAAGTGACTGGAAGACCACACTGAAGGGATATTCTCAGGGATAAACTTTTGGTCTGCTTATTATGGAAAATTTCCAAAATGATTTACCAATGCAACTTGAGGAGGCAAGTACTTCTATGTATGCCAATGATTAAATCTGCAGAGCTGGTGATTAGAGTAAAAGATCGGAAAAGGACTGTAGAACCCCAATACAAAATCCACCAGTGAGCTTACAATGTTTATTATATATAATACACATGGTTACATTACACACACCGTAGTATCACACCCTGTGTAACTCCTTCCGCATATATTGCAGACCCTTTATCAGGTGACTTGTTTACCATTAAAGTTCAGTTCTATCCATCATGGCATCTCGTCTTCAATGACATTACACACACTTGAATAAATTGTCCCCTGCTTTTATACTTTACGAACAATCCATTACTCCCATAGGGCCACACCACACCTAACAATCATTGACAGCAATAACTAAATTCCAAGAATAACTCATGCTATGACACTACAAGAACCTTATAGGAGATGGAGAAAGAATTAAAAAATGGTATGAGGATAATCCATTGCAAGTGAACTGTCATAAATATCAAGGCACGTTTGTTAGGGCAGAGGGATACTGAAACAACAATTTTAACATTACTACATTTATAGGAGGTGAACACATATGGCAAACCCAATCCATCAAAATACTGGATTTAAGCACTGATGAGGGACTAAATTTGAGCAATGACAACGCAAGTTAAATATCTCTAAAACGGTTAGTAAGCAAGTTCGGATTTTGAATAGATTGAAAAATCTTATACCATCCAACTGTAAAATTGTTATTTTACAAATCAGTTCTAATGCCGTGTCTGTCCAGCTATTGCCACTTAGTGTGGCACTTTTCCTGGGCAAATGACTGCCAAAAATTAGGAAGAATACAAGAAAGGGCTTTCAAGACACATGGCACATATGTTACTCAAGAATGTAAATGGGAGCAGGGATGGCACAGAGAGCTCTGCTCTAAGGGGTTTTTCTCCAGCTACTCCACTTTTCCCCTCTTCAAAAAGAATAATTTCCAAATTCTGATTTGATTTGGACAGTGTCCCCAAGTACCTGCCAGAGACACTAAGATGACCACAAGTTTATCAGTTGCTGGAAGTGTCAAATGTCATACTCTCTAAAAAAAGTTCATTATTATTAAAATAAAAATAAATTAAATATTGTTAAAGCTAAATTAACATATAACAGAAGGTTACAAGATAAACTTATAGCATCTAAAGTGAAAAATGGATTAATATCAAAGTAAATTATGGATCTGTTTCATGTCAACGGTGACAGGGATGGAAGACATAACTTAAGACTTAACAAGGTCCAATTTTGGACTGCCGTGTTACAATATAGTTACTCAAAGGAAAGTCTCAATTAGTGACCAAAGGCCATCGCTTATAGCCAAAACTAACTAAGAAGGAAAGAACCATCAAAATTTGTCAGTTTTTAGAATCATGGTATGTAGTAGAAAGGATTATATTGACTGGTTCAGACTTATGTGTAAATTAGTCCCCATTACATATGAACAGTTTGAGTAGGTAATTTTAACAAATATATTGTAAATAACTTGTAATTTTGTAGTGACAGTTTAGTTGGTGTTAAGAAATATATTGTAAATATATATATTTTTACTTTGTCCTCATTTAGTGCCATCAGCTCTAAAATGATCAGACATAAAAGGCCAGACAGTAATAAAGGGCCTAGTAATGATTATAATATAAAATGACCAACATTTATGAAATAGTTTCTAATGACGAGAATATTAATCATGAATCAACATCAAATGTTCCCGTATCCGAACAAAGCTTAATTTTAATTACCCTAAGATCAGTTGTCGGCTGGAAAGGAAAAGCAACGTATAACCCGACAAAACGCCAGCGATACTTGCCTCACTTCACAAACAGTACTACTTATTAAATATTGAGCTAAAGAGGATTTGAGAACAAAGAAATAATAAAACTCAAAATTAGTGGACAAATATAAGTGAAAATTCACCAACACAATACCCGAGTATTGACGACAGCTTCACAATCCATT
>BLFK01000517.1:199469-202896 GCA_014634185.1 Astreopora myriophthalma
ACATACATCTGGGTTGACCGCAAAAATCTCGAATCACTTGCTAACTGGAGCCCTTTTGGTAAGGAGGAGAGTTTAGATACCTTTCAATTCTGTGTGTGAATCCAAGCAAGCTGGATTTAATTTATGGCTCTCCTTTTTGTTTTCGCGCTTCGGCGTATTAAAATTGCCCGTTTTGTTCCCGCAATAAAATTTCGCCCAAGCACGAAAGTTTTCTTTTGCAAAATACTTTCCGTGGCAGTAAAAAGATTTTCTGTGATTTCCTTGTCGGGATGAAACTAGAAAACGAGAATGAAAACAAAGAAAACAAAACATCACTTTTGCACTTTTTCAGTGCTTGAAAATAAACAAGTACGAAGATCATTTTTTCAGTGTTCTTTATGCCATATAACAAATCCTTTATTGACCAAGCTAGTTCGGTCAAGATGGCTGGATATTTGCCTCGTTCTCTTTTTGCGTTTTTATGGACTTCGACTTCGTCTCAGTCCATAAAAACGCAAAACGAAAACTTGGCCAATACCCAGCCATCTTGACCGAACTAGCTTGGTCAATAACGCATATGAGTAGTCTTGTGAGATTTAACAACAACAGCAACAACAACAACAACAACAACTTTATTTATCCACGGGATCCTTATCACTAAACAGTGGTCTTCTAAAGAGCCGTGCGCATTAAACCTAGTACAAAAAGAAGAGACTTAAAAATTACAGACATTATTAAAAAATCCTATAATAAGTGCTAAACTAAGTTAAGAAAATTCTAATATACAATAGCGGAATAAAAACTATTTAAAGTAGTGGACGTGAGCAGCATTTATTCTGAAGGCAATTAAACGGTGAAAAATAGGGGGTTCCTATTTATCATGGAAAATCAGTGACAAAGAGTAGTGGTCGATGAATGAAATTTTTGCGGCCTATGGATAAGTCATCCGTTACTAATCAACTGATAACCCATCGATTATTTATCGATTAGTCATTGATATCAATCATGTCCTTTTTGTAGTCAATTTTACCAAAGAAGCCAAGCGTCCAACCAAGTTTGGAAGACGGTTTGAACATTCTCAAAGAAGCGGCCGATGTCATGAAAGACATAGAGAGGCAGGCATATTTTCGAACAGGACAAAGATGTCCCCAGGGCCCTGATCTAGCATTGTCAAAACCTGCAAGAAACGCTTTTAATAAAATGCTTCATTCGTCATTTGAGAAAATGATTTGCAGCATATTGCACAGGATATCTGTTTTTCAAGCTTCAAGACACTACATGTGGAACATTTCTTCGAGGGAATGAGAAACCCAAGTCGTCCCATTCCAGACATGCATGATTTTGGCAGCCGCAGGCCAAGCTGTATTGTTGAATCTGTACAGAAGGTGTATCACTCTTCCTTTTCAATGTATACCGGACCCCAAAGTCACTACATGGAACGGACAATAAACAACAGGGAGCCTGAGTGGCTTTATGATCGTGTAAAGCTCGGGGAAGAACATTTTAGGCCACAGGATAGTGTTAATGAGAAGGATGATTTGCGTGAAGAAGCAAGGGAACTGAGGCTGCTTAATTTGCTAAAGAATTTGGACAAGGCGTGCGGCAGCAAATAGTAAGAGACAAGACGAAAGGAAAGGCAGGAACTCTCCCTCTGGCCCTAAGCATGATCCGAAGAGTTCGAACAAATCAAACTGAAAGTGCTGTTGACATGCTCGAAGAGCTGCAAGCCCTAGACGCAGAGCAACCTGCAAGAGCACAGATTGAAACTCGTCCAGTTCGTTTTGCGAAGGGAGATGTAGTTGCCCTAAAACACAACTGTAAACGTTATTTGGAGCCCTTTCTCCTAGCTATTCTTCGGGAGGACCTTCATTGCAGCAATGATGGTATCTTTGAGCGCACCATGCTTATTAACTGGCTTGAGCCGTCAGAGGTAGATCTGTTAGTATACACTGTAGGCAATGAAGACAACAACAACCCACCTCGGTGTATTTTAGATATTGCAGTGGTGGTTCAGGATGGTGAGAAATTTCTTCTAAGTCGAAACGAGGAGCAACGCCTGAAAAACTTGGCTAACGGGTCCGACGAGGATGATTGTGAGAGCAGTGGTGAGGAGGAAAATGATGGTGACAACCGTGAAGGCGATGATAATCAACTTACGCGTTTCGAAGCTGGACGCAGTAGATCCGGCAGGAGAGTGACAGGATTTGTGTTTTAACAAGCTCAGAAAAAATCCCGGGCCTTTCCAGAGTCAAACTTTGCTCAAGTTTTCTCGATAGATACATTTCAATAGATTTCTTACAAAGAAGGCAATGTTGAGTCACACGTTGAAGACCTCGCGGGATCAATTTCAGATGTCTGGAAAACGCGAATAGCGAATAGAGTAGTGCAAATAGATAAAGAAAAGAAAACCCAGGTCGTATGCTTATGAAATTTTAAAGTCTGAAGCATCCCCAAACGATGTTGTTTTTAAACGAATGGTCAAGAAAGGTTACTGCGATAAATACGTTTTATTCCAATCTTGGTTATTAAAATGAACTTTTTAAAAAGTTAATGAGGCTAAAATTAACGTCAATTTCAAGCCTTCTTTTTTTGTCAGGCGGATGGAATCGAAAGGTATCAGATCATTACGGAAAATTTGTTTCCCAGTGTTTCCCTACAAAATTAGGAATTGTATAGTATCGCACTAGTTTGTTTTGAATTTAGGGAAATTAACGTGATAGTTAAATTTGAGCAAAATCAAGAATGTTTACACGTGTCAACGAAGTGTCGGACCCTTCGATGATGATTGTGAAAGGTTATATTCTACAATGGTAAAACGAACAAAAGAAGTGGAGATCGAGTTAATTCAGGTAGGATCCTATTAAATGCTTTGGGTCATTATAATATAGTGAAAGAAATGTGAAGAAGCATATTTTTATTTTAGTCCAATAATGTCGCATTGGCGCAATGAAGAGAAAATGCCTGGGATCAACAAAATTTGGCGGGATCAGGGATCAAAATTCTCATCACTTTTAGAACCAGGGATCAAAAATTTGGGTAAAATTACGGGATCAGCGATGGAAAAATATACCTCGTTACGACCCTGAAATAAGGGGAGGATTTTAAAACATATTCCGTAGTAAGGACTGGTTTTGTATAAGATGCCATTTGTTCATAAGAATATGTTTGAGATCAGGCATTGATGGGCGGTATTCTGTAACAAACGGCAAAAATCTTTTGCGCGTTTTTTGTTTATTTTGTAGAGCCGACATTCTTTGGCTGAAATTGACTTTAGATAGGATCATGTTCAAAAGGTTATCTGGGTAACCCCTGTGTTGTAATCTTTGTTTGAATAATGCGATGTGTTCGTCAAATTTCGCCTTTGAAGAGTTAGTTCTGAGGAGCCTTAGAGCTTCGCCTTTGAGGAAGCCTTTCCTGACGCCTTCTATCGAATGCCGATTCTAGAATC
>BLFK01000517.1:204096-226634 GCA_014634185.1 Astreopora myriophthalma
AGGTCTGCGTTTTCGAGGTCTGTGTTTTCGAGGTCTGCGTTTTCGAGGTCTGTGGTCTGCGTTTTCGAGGTCTGCGTTTTCGAGACACCCCTTGCCGGGTCTGTCGGCAAGTATAGCCAACATAATCCGCATCACACAGATCACATTTGAATTTATAGACAACGCATTGTTGATTTATTAACGGTGGTTTGGCCTCTGATACTTTGATGTCGTCGGCAATTTTCTTGCTCGTAAACACTGGGCGCAGATCGCTGTTTATTTTCTTTCCAAGATCGGACAGCTGTCTTCGTAAAACGTCGGCTGATCTTTGATCCTTGAACGGCAGAATAATTCGAACGGGCGCATTTGCTTGAACATCGCCAACTTGCTGTTGATTTCGCGACTCAATGAATCTAGTTATTGTGGAATTAATAAGATTCTCTGGGTACCTCAGTTTTAAGAAGATCCCTTTCAAGTTGTCACATTCTTCAGCAAATAGATCAGGTGAGGATGATAGACAGTGGGCTCGGTTCAACATGGTCATTAGAAGGGATCGTTTCTAACGGGCATCAACATGGCTTTGATAGTGGAGAAGTAGGCCTTTATTTGTTGTTTTCCTGTAGACACATGTTTTCAGCTGTTTCCCAATCTTAATGAGTTCCATTCCGATGAAAGGTAAGTAGTTATGTAGTGTTGTTCAGGCCCCTTTTGACAGTTGGAAATTTGCATAAATTTGCATAAAGGGCGGGAAATTAAAAAAAGAAAGACGGCTTCTGATTGGTCCATTTCAAAACACCGCCATTTATGAATCAGGAAGGTCGGGGCAGAACGTCATCACGTTCTGTGCACGTGCAATGACGTCATGGTCCAAAGGGCAATCCCGAAAAAACGCCGAGCACGAGCCGAGAACGACCCGAGAACGACCCGAGGGGTCCCGAAACCCGAAGAAAATAAAACACATTTTTTCAAGGAATAAAAACGAATTTTAAAAAACGACAACCTATGTACAGACGGGAACGTGAGGGGACTCGGACCGAGTCCCCGTCCCTGGATTTTTTTAAAAACAATTTACAATTTTTTTCTCATGGGGTCTCCTCTTCGTCCTCCTTGTAGGGCGGCGTCTCGGGCAGGACGATCCCAGACATCCCATCGTCCGTGGAGAGGGCATCGTCGTCCTCCGTCTCTGACACGAGGGGGGTGTCGCCACTGGGGCTGGGGGTGTCGTCCCCCGTCTGGGTCTCGGCATCGGTGCTGACGCTGACCGTATCCTCACCCTCACCCAGCTCCACCAGATTCGCGCGGCAATGCGGGCAGGTCCAGTCTCGCTTGTTGAGGTCGCCATATTGGGTCACGCAGAACCGCATGAGGCAGAGGACGTGCATCCATTGGTGGCAACAGGGGACTTTGGCGGGCTTCCAGAGGTGCACAGCCCAGGAGCCGGTCTCGGAGGCAAGCTTGTTCACGGCGTTCAGGCGGGCCAGCAGCTTCAGGGCGGGGACATAGGGCACGCCGTAGTGGAAGCACACCAAGCAGGGTTCGTCTTGGACAGCGGCCATGTTGGTTTGGGAAGGACGCAAGCGGGGTGCTCTCTTATACAGGCATGGACAGCCACGTGACCCGACCCGAGCGGACCAATCAGACCCACTTTTTAAAAAACCCCTCTGGAGGGGGGATAGGGGGTATCCCCCCAACAGACCCCTCTCGGTCACGTGGCTCATCTCTGGGCTCCCATTGGCCAAGACGACCTCGATAAAAGGGGGAAGGTCCGAGAGACGCCCCCATTCCATACCATGGAGAGTTGGTGGGACGTGCTTCCACTCGAACTGCAAGCGATGATCGTGGACATGAAAGCCAAGATGGAGCACCGTGAAAAGATGAAACGTGTGGCGAAAGAGATCCAGAGCCTCACCGTGTGCCCCTACAAGAGGTTGGCGCTCATCCCGACGACCAACCCACCCAGTCAGAATAACCCCGGCTTCATTCACTGTACCCGCTGCCGGCTGTTCCACCTCGTCGCAAGCCGTTGGCTGTACATGGCGCCGATGCCACCCATCCTGGACGTGCCTTACATCGTCCCCGACCCGGACCGTTTCCCGCAATGACCGACTCAGCCCCACCCTCAGACCTGGACCGTCCCTGGATTGTTCCCCTCGGGGGGGTCTCTTGAGACCCCCCACCCCTTACATGCTAGGAAAGGCGTGACCACACAGTTATGAAAAAAAGAACCAATTTAATACATTTTTTTTTTACAATGGTCAATCAAAAATCAAGGCTGGGCCAAACGCTGCGCCCGCGTGAGGTTCCCAAAACGCATATCTCTTTTCCGTCCCAGGGCCCCGCGCATCCACTGCACAAAATGATAACACTCCACCCTGGGACAATGATGGCGGTCGGGATCGTCGTGGTGGCCACAGGTCGCCACGGTGGCCAAACGTGTCAGGTCGTCGAACTTGGGGCAGTTGTACTGTTCGAGATCAAAGTAAGGAATGTCCAAACTTTTCAACAAATCCTTCTCGTAATTACCCCCCTTGAAAGCCACGCGAGGTCGGTCGGGCGTCTTGAAACGCGCGTACAAGCTCTTGAGGTCTTGGGGCAACTCGCTCAAAGGGCTCGCGTGTTCGCTCTCGTGGGCGTAGAACGGGAGGCCGTGCACGCGTTCTCGTACATACCGAGCGGTCCTGCGATCGGCCACGTCCAGGCGACGCCAGAGGAACGCGTGAGCGTAATGGTTGGACCCGTGATGCTCGCCGGTCCAGTCGCACCACCCGAGTTCTCGCGGGACGAACGTCGCCCAACGGTCTTGTTTCTGTACATGTACACTGTACCCGTCGAGGTCGACGACCAAACACACGTTGTCCAACAATGTTCGATCCATGACTGATTGAAAAAAAAGGTCCGGCCGCTTTCTTATGTACATCGTCCACACACGCGCGCACCCCACGCACGCACTCACTTGCCCTTGTGGTTGTTGTAACACCTCCCCCACTCGTCAGGCGACGGGGCTCGCACCATCACCGGCGACGGCCACTTTTTCCATTGGTCCTCGGGCGCCGGAAAGATGGTGTGGAGGACCCCGTTCTCGGGTGGAGACGGTATCTTGTGGAAGATCGGGAGCTCGGGTGGAGGCTGCAGGGGACGACGCCACCGCCACTCCGACGGATCATGAGTCAGTGGGTCGAACATCGCCACGCGCCGCCACATGACTTGAGGGGTCCACGGACGGTCCACCCACTGGAAGAAGTCGCACCCTCCGTCACCCGAGCGACGGCACGTCAGAAAACAGCGTCCTCGGTTGGGCGTGTCCCGTTGCACCACGGCCACGCGGGCGGTGACGCCGCAGTAGCAGAAGAAGGAGCCTTGCTTGATGTCGGGATGCACGGTCCCTTCCAAAGCCTGGAGCAACGCGGGTGCCTTGTCCAGACCCGCCCACACGGGACACTGTTGGTGGATGCATTGCACGTACCGCCAGCCTTTGCGCGAGACGTCGTGGTGCAAGGGCAAGGTGTGGAAGGGGCACCTCAGCAACGGTGGGGGTGGTGCAGCGTCTGTCTTCTCCTCCTGGGGGACGGGAAAGCCGCAGCAGTAGGCTTCGTCGGGCGTCGTGCCAGCCGACCCTTCCCCTTCCCCCAACACTTCCACCTTGTCTTGGGTCGGCATTCTGACCGGGGCCCACGGCAATTGTTCCTGGTTGGGCGGTTCCGGACACCCGGGAGGCGGTCGGCACAGGACCCACTCCGTCGGCGTGTCGGGTGGCGACGGAACCTTCTCCGGGACCAAGGGTGGAAGTGTGGGCAAGGGCGGCGGCAACGGGTCCGGTTCGAGCTCAGGCGGAGGCAGGCTGGCGAACAGTTCCTCCAAGGTCTTTGGCTCGGGCGTGTTCAGTGTAGAGGTGGTGGTCGGCACGGGTGCCGGGCGAGTCCTCTTGCGTGGGGGTGGGCCACCGACCGCATCCCGGGGCGTGGTGTCCTGCTCCAGCCGCACGCTCAAGTCCAGATGTTGGCCGCCTTGGGCGCGGCGCTCGGCGGCGGCTTTTTGGCGGGCTTTCTGACGCGCACTGGGCGGTTTCTGACGGCGCGTCAGCGAATCGGTGCGTGCCCCCGACAGGTGGTCCATCTTTTTGGGCGGGGTCTTCTTCTTCTTGGTCTTCTCAGGGCACGGGTATTTGGCCGGAGACAGAGTGCCATACTCCCACGAGATCATCTTGTTGTTGCTCAACGGTGTCGAGACTTTCGAATGATACTGAGTGAGCGGGGTCCACCCTCTTATACCTGCGATCCCCGCCCGACCAGCACGACGGGATGACCTCATCGTCGTCCAATGGCAGGGCCCCGGGAAATCCCAGAGCACGTGCCCACGCGTGGGACGTCTGGAAAACTACGGAGCACGTGCCCTGCCACGCGCAGCGTCCGTAAAAGGTCGGAGCACGTGCTCCACCCCACGCGCGCGCGTGGGTTCCCGGCAGGCCGAGCGGGTGCGGCACGCGCCCCTATAAGAGGGTGAGGACGCAACCCCTTCGACAAAGCATGTGGCCATGTCGAAGAAGAGGTCAGAGCCCGCTGGTACGCGTCCGACCGTGGATCCCGATGGCGTGGGAGACGAGCCCACCGGACCGACCGTGGAACCCGACCCAACCCATGGCGTGGGAGACGAGCCCTCCGGACCGACCGTGGAACCCGAACCAACCCATGGCGTGGGAGACGACGCACGCGACCCCCTCGCATGCGATCCCGACAGGCTGGGCGAACGGGGTGGAGGTGGGTATAAGAGTCGAGCCTCCGCGCCCTCGCTGGCAGACGTGACGTATCAGACGTACTATCGAGACCTCGTGAAGTCTAGCTACCCGACGGAAGACGCCTACTGGTTGGATCGTGTACGCCGAGGTCTGGCCGCGGGGTACTACTTCCAAGAGACCTACCTTCATTTTCTGCAAGATTTTGCCGACGCCCTCGGATGCTCGGACACGGGTCCCCGGTACCATCCGACCACGTGTCATGCATTCACCCCCCGAGCCCCTCCGGCTGCATCGACGTCGCCGACGCAAACGAAGCCAACCGAAGCCCCCAGTCCCGAATCTTCCACGACCGGATCCACCAGTTGGAGCGCCAACTGAGTGACACGCAAGAGGCGTGCCACGACCACGAACGGGTCCGGGTCCAGTTGCGCGATCACCTCCAGAGTCTTCGTCAGACCATGGAAGAATGGCGAGACGTCACCGAGCAATTGCAGACCCAGCTGCGACGACGCGCCGACAAGGAAGCCCAGGAACGGCGCATGTGGATGACGCGGTGCGATCATTTGTTGGATCGCGTCTTGTGCGACGACTGTAAAGAAGAGAAAGACGGAGAGTATTTCGACACCTTGCATTCCACGTACGCTCAGGCCCGCGCGTGGACGCCCGCCCAGTGTCCGGAATGTCAAACCTACAAAGGGTGTTTTTACCGTCCCGAGGTCATCGACGCGTGGTACGTGGAACCCGTGGAACCTGACCACGCGGGAACCCACGCGTGAACTTTTTTTGTCAATAAAAGACGTTGTGTAAGATATGAATCAATAAAAGAAAGGGTTGTCAAGCGTGTGGGTTCATTCGTGAGGGAGATGTGGGGTGAGACGGGACGACGCTGGGTGCACTGGCGTTTGACGCGGTGGCTGTGCACCCGTCTGATCGACTCGGCGGGGGTGCCGTGTCCATGGCTCGACCTGGAGGACGACGAGTCGGACCTCGAGTCCCCCATGACCGTCTTTGAGGTCTTGCTCGAGCACCCGCTGTTTCATTGGGGGCACTATGCCGCCTTCGTGACGTGGTTGGTGCGTCGGAACGCGGACCCCGAGCCCTGGTTCCACCTCATCCATAAAACGTATCCCGACCGCGTGCCGAGCGTGGGTCGCTTGCTCTGGATGCGCGTACGATGGTGGCTCTGTCCGCCCCCGGCCCGAAGAAGAAGACGTCTCAGAAGCGACGTGCCCCCGCCTCACGAAAAAGACCCTCTGCCCAGCACGTGAGGGCTCGGTATGCGGATCCGTCGACGCCGGGCGCCTTGGGTGGGGTCCGACGGTTCGCCGACGCCCAAGGGTTGTCGCTCCGGGAGGCCCGAGCGGCCTTGGAAGGCGATCTGGCCTACACGTTGCACAAACCCCAACGCCGTCGATTTCCCACCGTGCCGGTGCTGGTGTTCAACGTGGACGAACAGTGGGTGGCGGATCTGGTGGAAGTGCAACGGTTGGCCCGTCACAACCGCGGCATCCGTTACTTGTTGACGGTGGTGGACGTCTTGTCCAAGTACGCGTGGGTCCGACCGCTCAAGACCAAGATGGGGGCCGCGTTGTTCCGCGCCTTTGGTGCCATCTTGAAAGAAGACGGTCGACGCCCCCAAAAGTTGCAGATGGACAAGGGCAAAGAATTTTACAACCGCCCGTTTCAGACGTTGTTGAAACAGAAGGGCATTCATCATTTTTCCACGCACGGGGATGCCAAAGCGGCGGTGGTGCAACGGTTCAATCACACGTTGAAAGGGCGCATGTACCGCTATTTCACGGCCGCCAACACGTTGCGGTTCGACGACGTGCTGCCCGTGTTGGTGAAAGACTACAACGCCAGCCGGCATCAGAGCATCGGCCGAGCGCCTCGCGACGTGACCCCGAACAACGAGAGCCAGGTGTGGCACGCGTTGTACGGTCGGAGACTGCAGAAGAAGAAAGGCCGACGACCCCGCTGGAAGGTGGGCGATTGCGTGCGGTTGGGCAAACACCATCGCCCGTTCAAGAAAGGGTACTTGCCCGGGTGGACCGAAGAAGTGTTCGTGGTGCGCGCCGTACGCCCGGGACCCGTGCCCACGTACAAGGTAGAAGAGATGGACGGCACGCCGTTGGAAGGCACGTTTTACGAGCAGGAGTTGCAGAAAGTGACGGGGGGAGACGACGCGCTGTTCCGCATCGAGAAAGTACTTAAACGCAGTGGCGAGAAGGTCTTGGTGCGTTGGAAAGGGTGGCCGAGCAAGTACGACAGTTGGGTGGCGAAGAAGGACGTGCAGACCTTGGGATGAGCGACGAAGGGTTTTTCGTGACGTTGCCCAGCGATGCCAGCCGGGCCGAATTCACCGACAACACGGCGGCCTGGTACAAGGTCCGGTTGCCATACCCATTGCGTCTGAAAGGCCGCGGGTGGCAAGTGGGGTTGAGCAGCCTGTCCTTGCCGGACGCCCGCGTCGATCTGTACGACTTGGTGGGTCCGAGCGAGTACCTGGCCTACAGCAAATGGTTCACCGAAGACATCATCCGGTATCCGCAGGGTGGGGTCACCCACGAAAAGCAAGTCAAGATGGCCGACGTCGACCATCTGGAATCGGTGGTGGATGGTGAAAGTTTCGTGAAAGCCATCGTCGACGCGATCGAGTGTGCCAGGACGACGACGGTCGACACGGGCCAACGGTTCAAGGATGGCAGCGGCAAACACTTGTACGTGACGTTTCGCTGGGAACAACGGGGGACCGACCGCGATCTGATCGTCGACAATACCCGAACCAAGATGAACGGGAAGAACACGCCCACCCTGATCCTCAGTCACAAATTGGCTTACAAGATGGGCTGGTTGGCGTTGACGAAAGGAGGCAAGGATGTCCTGGGCCCGAACCTGTGCATGGAGTTCCCGAACGACCACGTCACGACGATGGTCGGACCCACCCGAGACTTGGTCGACTCGACCAATCAACCCGTCTTTTGGACGGTGCGGACCAACCAGTTCGGCTTCGTCTAGCTGGCGTTGAGCATGAACTGTCATTGGCGGTTCCAGAACCTGAACAACGCGTTTCGTGCGGTGGTGGGCGACCCGACGCGGACCTTGCACGTCTATTGCAATGCCGGGGGGAGCACCATCGTGGGACGGCAAGTGACGGACCTGTTGCGCGAAGTCCAGTACCGACGCCGAGGGCGCGGCACGGTGTACTTCGAACCATTGCACGTGCAGTACCATCCCGTGCGCAACGACGTCATGGAAGTGTTGGAAACGCAAGTGGCCGAGACGGACGGCACGTTGGTCCGGTTCGGGCAAGGCCGCACCCTGTTGACCTTGCACTTCCGACGGGACGTATAAAGCACCCTCGAGGACGCACGGAAGCAAAGACCATGGATGCCTTTTACGTGACCTTGCCCAGCGACGGCGACGACGCCGGGTTCCCCGACAACACCCCGTGGCGTTCCGCACCCGCATGAGGCCGCCCCTGTGGTTACGCGGCGGGCGTTGGGTGGTGGGGGTGGTCCGTCTGAGCGTGCCGGACGACGATGCCGACGACGACGAGGGCGAGAGTTGGCAAGACACCTTGTTGCGCGTGTACCCGCGCGGTGCGTTGCTGGCGTACTTCTTTTCGTTCGAAGAAGACGACCAAGCCATCGATCGCCCGGGCATCCGGGCCGAGACGCGCATCGAGGACGTGGCCGGCCGCTGCCACGACGGGGCGTCGTTCGTGAAAGCGGTGGTGGACGATCTCCGATGCAAGTACTGGAATAAGGTGCAAGTGGGGTGGAACTGGAAGGAAGGCGACAAAACCTTCGTGCCCGAGTTTCGTTGGCCCGACCCGGACACGCTGGTGATCGACAACAGCCAGGTGGTGCGCGACGGGGACATTGGATTGAGCGTGCATCAAGATCTCATGCGACGGATGGGCGGCACGGACGCCCAGGGGAACGTGCCCGGACCTCGCTTGACCGTGCGGCCGACCGTCAATCCCGTGACCCTGGAGAAAGATTGGACCGGGCAAACCCTGCCGGCCTGGGAACTCGTCGGCAACCACGTGATCTTGTATCAACAATACTCGTGGGAACTGAGCGGCTTGAACAACGGGTGGTTCGAGACGCTCTTCGAACGTCGCCGACAACCCCGTCGGACGTCCCGACGAACGTGGTACGTGCACAGCAACGTGGGTCAGAGTCGTCGCGTGGGGATGCGGTCGACCGACGTCTTGTGCGACGTGGACGGGCAGAGCACGGGGCGAGGCCGGACGCTCTTCGAACCCCGTCACGTGCAATACGTACCGGTGCGACAATTCTTCTTCGACACGGTGGACGTGCGCCTGACCGACGGCGACGGGCGGCCGGCAGCCGTGGGACGGGGCGTGACGGTCGTCACCTTGCACTTTAAACGGAGCGACCTATAAAAAAGAGAGAGACAACCGAGCCGAGCACGACATCATGCAAGGAGGCAGTCTGACGCGGTACACACCCGATCACACCGGACGCGGTCTGGGGGGCATCTTGTTGTCGGGGGTCAAGACGTTGTTGAAATCGGGGTTGGACGCGTTGGGCGGCCCCCGCGGCGTGGTCCGATTGGCCACCCGAACGCTTAAAAGACAAGCCCAGCAAGCCGTGAAACGGAAAGCGCAGAGCGTGGTGGGTCAAACCAAGAAAGCCGTGAAACGCAAAGCGCAGGGACTGGCGAGTCGAGCGAAGAAAGCCGTGAAACGACGACGCGTGGCGGATCTCTTCGGTTGAAAGACGATGCAACCCGTGCGATCGCGACCGCGAACGCGTGCGGGCGACCGCGGTCTGTCGAGGCAGCGCGGGGGACTCCTCGGCATCTCGCCCATCTTGCCGGCCCTCAAACTGGCCGGCCAACTTCACAAGAAACTCACCCGACAGCGCGGAGTACGTCTTTGGAGCGGAGCCCCCGTCCTGCCGGGCTTCGAGTTGGCGGCCCGACTGCATAAAAGAAGCGTGCGCCGCCCACGCCGCACCATTCCTCAACGAGGCGGCGGGGTGAGACGCCGACGACGACGACGACGATGACGGCCGTCACTCTGCACGGAGCGTCCAAGTCCGCCTACGCCGACGACTTTCAATTGTTCGAGGTGCCGAGCACGGACACGTCGGCGGTGGCGTACCGCATGGTGGAACTGTCGCCGGTGACCACGGGCATCAATCCGGTGGAATTCGTGATGGCCGCCTTGCCCGAGTACGTGGACCTGAGCCGCAGTTACTTTCGGATGCAACTCCGTTTGAAGAAGAGCGACGACACCAACCTGCTCGCCGCGAACAATCTGTTTCCGACGCCCAATTTGGCCCACACGTTGCTCAAGCAAGTGACGGTGCACGCCAACGGCACCTTGATCAGTCCTCAGACGGACACGTATGCCTACAAGGCGTACTTGGAAACCTTGCTCAATTACACCAACGACGAAGGGGACACCATCTTGCAACCACAAGGCTGGTTCAAGAGCTACCGTCACGGGTTGAAAGCCTTCAACGCCTTGGATTTTCCCACCCCCTTGACGGCCAACAAGTTGGATAGTGGGGGCCCGCACGCCGACTACGCAGCGTTGAGCGAGAGTCAGAAAGCGGCGGTGTTGGAATCCAAAGAAGCGCAGACGCGGTACCGAGGGGGGCACACGGTCACGTTGCAATTCGTGCCGCATTCGGAGATCTTTCACCTGGGCAAACCCTTGGTGCCTCACGTGGAACTCAAGATCCGGTTTTACTTCAATGCCCCCGCCTTCTTCTTGAACGGGGTGGCCTTGAACGGCCGTTTGCAAGAAGACGACGTCAAACTGACCTTCCACGTCTGCCAGTTGCGGTTGTCGGACCCGTTGTACCGGGAATTGGAAGCGGCCCGCCACGATCCGCGGAAACGGCAGGTGGCCAAGTACACGGTGGTGGGCAGCGAGATCCGGGTGTTTTCGCATCCGCAGAACCAATTGGATTTCGACGAGGGCAACCTGTTCCAAGGCCGGATCCCCGACCGGTTGATCGTGGGGTTGTTGCACACCAACGCCTACAACGGGAACGTGGCCTACCATCCCTTCGCCTTCCAGAAATTCGGATTGACCAGCATCAAGCAGATCGTGCGGGGCGAAGAGTACCCTTACCAGACGTTGGAATTGAACACGGACGACACGTACAAAGATCTGGACGGGTACCATCACTTCTTGCAAGCCAGCGAAGCCTTGATGAAGAGCCGCCCCAGCATGATCGCCCCCGAGCAGTGGGGTGGCACGGTGGGGTGCACCTTGTTCATGTGGAACAACGTGCCGAGCGGGTCGGCGGACCGGGGCATGCTGAACCCGCGTCAAGACGGCGACGTGCGCGTCCTCTTCCGTCTGGGAGCGGCCAAAGCCCACGTCATCAACGTGGTGTTGTACGCCAAATTCGAGAACGTGTTGGAGATCAACCCCGAAGGCGCCGTGCTGTACAACGTGTACCGGGTATAAAGTCATGCACACCGAGAGAGAGAGGCATTCAGTACCGAGATGGAATTCGTGGCCACCACCGACCGGCAGTTGGACTTTTTGGCTCACAGCGATCCCCTCTTGGCGCGGTCGTTTGCCGGGGTGTTTGCCAGTGACACGTTGCCGACGCCGCCCGAACGCGACCGACCGCTCGGGTACATTGTCAACACGGACCCACACGACCGACCGGGCACGCATTGGATCACCCTGTGGACCGAAGACGACCGATGCGAAGTGATGGACAGTTACGGCTTGCCGTTGGTGACCTACGACGCTCGTCCCTTGTTGGAGTGGATCGTGTGCCATTGGCGTTGGGTGGACACGAATCGACAGAGCCTGCAGACCATCACCAGCCAGAGTTGCGGGCATTACGCTTTGATGTATTTGGCTGCCAAGTGCCGGGGTCACACGATGGACGATTTTCTGGACGTGTTCGATCGTCAGGATCTGGTCCAGAACGACCATCGGGTGGGGCAATGGTTGAAACGCGAGATCCGACGTCAAGGCACCGACTGGACACGTTTAGATTTCAAAGACTGGTCCCAGAATAATGCGTTGTCAATAAAACCGCTGGAACGATGAAAAAGTGTGTGCGTGTGTTTTTTCCCTTCTTCCCCCAGACCCCCCGCCCATGGCTCAATGGCAGAGCGCGGGACTGTAGATCTCGAGGTTGTCGGTTCGACTCCGGCTGGGTGGAGGTCTTTTTTTCTTATAAAAAGAGAGAGAAGGGTCGAAGGGGGAACCCAACCATGCCTCGCCTGACGCGTAGACAGTTTCGACGGGAAATGATCGCAGGGGTCTTGGACACGCTCCGCGCCATGGAGCCCGACGACATGGATTGGGACGCCCTGGAGGAGATTTTGACTTTGTTGTGTGCGGGACGCCCTTACGAGGCCTTCGTGCAGGGGCTCGTGGAAACCGCCGTGGAAGAATGCGTCCTGACCTTGGAGAACCGTGCGTATAAAGCTTTGGGGCATGCGCCTCCGCATCATTACAGCTATTGTCTCCGCGACGCCAGCAGGTGCCGGTGCTGACATGTTGCGGTCGCCCAGCAGCGTCTTGGTGGTGGGTCCGTCGGGGTGCGGCAAGACGGTGTTCGTGATGCGTCTGTTGGCCCACGCGGCCGTGCATTTCGCCGTTCCCCCTCGGGCCGTGCATTATTGTTACGGAGCCTGGCAAGACGGGTTCCGAGCCTTGTCGGGCGTGCAGCTGCACGAAGGGGTACCGGATCCGTCCGACTTGACGGCCTGGTTTCCCTCGGGACAACACGGCGTGTTGGTGTTGGACGACCTGATGGCCAAAGGCGGCAACGACAAGCGCGTGTTGGATCTCTTCACCAAAGACTCGCACCATCGCGGCATCACGGTGGTGTACCTGTGTCAAGACATGTTTCCGCCCAGCAAGTACGCCAAGACCATTTCGCGTAACGCGCATTACGTGGTGGCGTTCAAGCACCCGCGGGATCGTTTGGGCGTACGGAATCTGCTGATGCAAGACAACGGGAACGTGGCCTACCATCCCTTTGCCTTCCAGAAATTCGGGTTGACCAGCATCAAGCAGATCGTGCGGGGCGAAGAGTACCCTTACCAGACGTTGGAATTGAACACGGGCGACACGTACAAAGACCTGGACGGGTACCATCGCTTCTTGCAAGCCAGCGAAGCCTTGATGAAGAGCCGCCCCAGCATGATCGCCCCCGAGCAGTGGGGGGGCACGGCGGGGTGCACCTTGTTCATGTGGAACAACGTACCGAGCGGGTCGGCGGACCGGGGCATGCTGAACCCGCGTCAAGACGGCGACGTACGCGTCCTCTTCCGTCTGGGCGCGGCCAAAGCCCACGTCATCAACGTGGTGTTGTACGCCGAATTCGAGAACGTGTTGGAGATCAACCCCGAAGGCGCCGTGCTGTACAACGTGTACCGGGTATAAAGTCATGCACACCGAGAGAGTCGAGCTCAAAAATGGAATTCGTGGCCACCACCGACCGGCAGTTGGACTTTTTGGCTCGCAGCGATCCCGTCTTGGCGCGGTCGTTTGCCGGGGTGTTTGCCAGCGACACGTTGCCGACACCGCCCGAACGCGACCGACCGCTCGGGTACATCGTCAACACGGACCCGCACGACCGACCGGGCACGCATTGGATCGCCCTGTGGACCGAAGACGACCGATGCGAAGTGATGGACAGTTACGGCTTGCCGTTGGTGACGTACGACAGCCGCGCCTTGATGCAGTGGATCGTGTGCCATTGGCGCTGGGTGGACACGAATCGGCAGAGTCTGCAGACCATCACCAGCCAGAGTTGCGGGCATTACGCCTTGATGTATTTGGCGGCCAAGTGCCGGGGCGACACGATGGACGATTTTCTGGACGCGTTCGACCCCCAGGATCTGGTCCAGAACGACCATCGGGTGGGGCAATGGTTATAAAAAAGACAGAGAGAAGGGTCGAAGGGGGAGTTCACCATGCCCCGACGGACGCGAAGACCCTTTCGACGGGCCCCCGTGCCTCGCCTGACGCGTCGACAGTTTCGACGGGAAATGACCGTCGGGGTCTTGGACACGCTCCATGGCATGGAGCCCGACGCCCTGGATCGGGAGGCTTTGGAGGAGATGTTGACCTTGTTGTGTGCGGGACGCCCTTACGACACCTTCGTGGAGGGGCTCGGGGAAACGGCCGTGGAAGAACGCGTCCTGACCTTGGAGAACCGTGCGTATAAAGCGTTGGGGCATGCGCCTCCGCATCATTACGGCGATTGTCTCCGCGACGCCCGCAAGTGTCGGCGCTGACATGTTACGGTCACCCAGCAGCGTCTTGGTGGTGGGTCCGTCGGGGTGCGGCAAGACGGTGTTCGTGACGCGTCTGTTGGCCCACGCGGCCGCGCATTTCGCCGTCCCTCCTCGAACCGTGCATTATTGTTACGGAGCCTGGCAAGACGGGTTCCGCGCCTTGTCGGGCGTGCAGCTGCACGAAGGGGTGCCGGATCCGTCCGACTTGACGGTCTGGTTTCCCTCGGGACAACACGGCGTGCTGGTGTTGGACGACCTGATGGCCGAAGGCGGCAACGACAAACGCGTGTTGGATCTCTTCACCAAAGACTCGCACCATCGCGGCATCACGGTGGTGTACCTGTGCCAAGACATGTTTCCACCCGGCAAGTACGCCAAGACCATTTCGCGCAACGCGCATTACGTGGTGGCGTTCAAGCACCCGCGGGATCGGTTGGGCGTGCGGAATCTGTTGATGCAAGCGTTTCCCACGCATTGGCGGGACGTGATGGCCGTCTACGAACGCGAGACGCAACGCCCGTACGGCTACCTCCTCATTTCGCGCAACGCGCATTACGTGGTGGCGTTCAAGCACCCGCGGGATCGTTTGGGCGTGCGGAATCTGTTGATGCAAGCGTTTCCCACGCATTGGCAGGACGTGATGACCGTCTACGAACGCGAGACGCAACGCCCGTACGGCTACCTCCTCTTGGATTTGCATCCGGCGTCCGACGATCGGTACCGCATCTTTGCCAACGTATTAAAGGACGAAGGGTGGACGCGAACGTTCACTCGCAAGACGCCTTAGAGACACCATGGCCACACGGTATCCCGTGGGCGTGGGCGCGGCCACTGGGCACACGGTCCACGCCTCCGAACGCGATCGAGTGGCGGCCGAACGACGACGCCTGACCACCCCTCGACCCGACGTGGATCTAGCCTACGCTTCGCTCCGTCAACCCACCACGTTGGACGAATTGTTCGCCTCCGTGTCCTCCCCTCTGACGATGAGCCCCCCTCCGAAGTCGGGCACCCCGCGGGTCGTGGCCGGGGGCACACCCTCGCCGCCTCGCCAGACGGCCACGGTGGGCGTGGGGTCCTCGGACACGCAAGCCGCCCGGATCGCCCGCATCAATGCTCGGTCGTCCGTGGGGCACAAACGACCTCGAGCCCGTCCCCTACCTGCCTCTTCACCCTCCTCCGGCGGGAGCAGCAGCAGCCATAGCACCCCGAGAGGCCGTCCCCGACGACGCGGTGGCGACGGAGGCGGCGGCGGGGGTGACGGCGGTGGGGGCGGTGGGGGCGGCGACGGCGACGACGACGACGACGACGATCGCCCGGGACGGCGTTTGAACCAAGAAGAATTGCGACGGCAATTGGATCTGTTGGCCGAAGATCAACGGCAACGGGCCCGAGGCCGGACCATCGCCGGGGTGACGCACACCAATACCATCACCACCGTCTATAAAGACGGCGGACCGCCGGTGGTGCGACGGACCTCCTCGCGCCTGTCGACGCCCAACTCCTAAGACGATGACTCACAAGACGCCCGTGTCGCTGTTGACGTCGACGCCGGCCCCTTTGGAAGGGTGGACGCCCGACACCTTGCAACGGTTGGATTCCTTGTTCGCCTTCTACCACCGGCAATGGTGGTGTCATCGTCGCACCTTCACGCGCGTGCGACGGGTGCACGCCGCGTGGAACGGATTGGCCCTCTTGATCGTGGCGGCCGGGTTGATCGTCGGGCCCGTGTTGGACGACGGTCTGTTGGTGGCGTGTTTGGCGGCGTTGGGCACGGCGGTCAAAGGGTGGACGGAGTTCAAGAAATTCGCTTTCAAAGTGGACATGGCCCGTTGGGCGTACACCACCTACGCCAAGACGTTGATCGAATTGCGCACGACCGTGTGCGGCGTGCCGTCGGACGCCGTGACCCCGTTTCTGATCAAGATGCAGACGTTGGACGACGTGGTGACGGACGTGGCCCCGCCGTTGACGGACCGGTGCCTGGCCACTTACGCGGCCCGCTTCGAGTACGTGCCGATGCACGGGGACTGTTACGTGGACGGCTGCGCCCGACCTCTGGTGCCCATCGAACGTATAAAAGCCACGACGTCTTCGCCGTAAGAAACGACGATGCCCAAGACACGCCGACGCCGACGCAAGACGACGACGCCCCGACGACGCCGCCGCCGTCAGACCGGAGGCCTCTTTCCCTTGCTGGCCTTGTTGCCGGCGGCCATCGCGGCCGGCAAAGCGGCGGCCTTGGGTGGGGTGGCCGGGGCGGCCGGGTACGGGGTCAAGAAAGGCTTGGAAGCGGCCACCCGCCGACGCCGTTGATCCCATAAAAGGGGGAGACGTAGCCCCGTGGAAAACATCGAGCAGCAGCATGGTACGACGACGACGTCACACCGTCAACGCCCTGAAACGGATGGCCCGCGAAGCGACACGGACCCGTCGACGCAAGACGACGACCCGTCGTCAGGCGGGCGGCCTCTTCCCCTTGTTGGCTTTGCTGCCGGCAGCCATCGCGGCGGGCAAAGCGGCCGCCTTGGGTGGAGTGAGTGCCGCGGCGGGTTACGGGGTCAAGAAAGGACTCCAAGCGGCCACACGGAAACGGTACAATGCCCGAGCAGTGGAAAAAGCGGCCCGGGCTCGCAAGAAACGCGGCATGATTCGCCATCCCGACGGGTCCACGTACGCGTGGCACCGTTCATAAAAGAGAGAGGGACCCTCGGTCGCGACGACGACGACGATGCAACGGTTGCGACGTCAACGGCCGTTTTTGCAAGCCCTGTTGCAAGAAGCACGGGGGCCGGGCGCCCGGCGCGATCTGTTGCAGCACGCCAACGCCGATCAGATCAACGCCATCAGCGAATTGGTGTTGAACCTGTTGAAGAAACGCATCCCCGTGGCCCCGCCGTTGATGGCCCGGCTCCGCAAGCATAAAAAGGTGTTGCGCGAAGTGGGTCGACGCAAGAATTCCTTGAAACGTCGACGCGCTTGGCTCCTCTCGCAGAAAGGGGCTGGACTATGGACGAGTCTCCGCGACACGTGCCGATGCGTGCTACCCTTCGGGCCCTGATGCAACTCTTGCAAGACGCCAACGCCGAGAACACCCGGTTGTGGCACGAGATGCGCCAGTGGCAACGGGATTACGCGGCGGTGCTGGAACAATATAATAAGGTGCTGCGCGACAAGATGCAGTTGGAGAAACGCCTCTTCTGCGGTCCGTGCCGCAGTCTGTTGGAAGTCGACGGGCAAGTGGAATTGTGCGAGACGTGCACGCGTCGCGTGCCGTGAGCAGCATGGAAGAGATGATCGTCATTCCCAAGCAGGAAGTGCCCGAGTTGGTGCAGTATTACAAGGGGGCGGTGGGCGAGAATCCGTCCTTGACGCGCGCCGGGCGGTTGGGAGCCAAGAAACAACGGTTGCTGGCCGACCCGTCCTTGTCGGCGTCCGAAGCCGTGCAACGCGTCAAACCCGTCTCCAGCGCCTTGCGACGCACCACCAAACGGTTGCGGCAATTCACGGCCCCGTTGCCGCCCGCCGGCGCCGAAGGGGACGCGGGGGATGCGGACACCGATCTGACCACCTCGGCGTTGGAGAAATGGATGCAACGTATGGTCCGGGCCGCCGAAACCCCTCGAGGACGCGCGGTGGCGGCCGAAGCGCAAAACGCGGTCGTGGGGACCCCCGGCCCGACGCGCGGCGTGGCGGTGGTCAAGAAGGAAGGGGTCAAGAAAGAAGGTGCCAAGACGGCTCCGGGCGGACGCCCTCGGCACATGAAAGAAGGGATCTTGGAAGAAATGCAAGCCACCGGGTTCAAACCCAAGCGACGGAGCCGCCCGAGCGCCGACGAACTGCTCCAAGAAGCTCGGGACACGCGCGAGCGGATCGAGGAGGCTATAAAAACGAGGAAGACGCCGGCCGAAGTCCGACGCTTGCGACCTCTGCCCGGGTGGGAAGCGTGGGCCGAAGGCAAAAAGACGCGTCGGAAACTCGATGGCACCCACTACTAGAGCGCAGGCCCGACGGCGGCGGGTGAAAGCCCCTCCCAAGAAAAAGAGGTCGCAGCGCGGGTGGGGGTTGGACGTGCAGAAATGGTTGGGCAAGACCGGCCTGGAATTTCATTGGCCGGGGTACCAGTACATGGGGCCCGGCACGCATCTCGCGAAACGTTTGAAACGCGGGGATCCGGGCATCAACCGGTTGGACAAGATCGCCAAAGTGCATGACATCGATTACGCGAACGCCAAGACGTTGCAAGACAAGCACGCGGCCGATCGCAAGATGATCCGGGCCATCTCCGCCCTCCCGGGGAAAAAGACGTGGACCGAAGCCATCGTCAAGAAAATCATGCAAGCCAAGACCCGTTTGAAATTGTAACTTTTTTTAAAAATGAACTGTAAAACGTTAGAGTTCGAATAAAGGCGGTGAACGTCTCACCCGGTCTTGGCGTGTTAATTGGGCGTCGAACCGATCCAACTGGCGGGTCTTGTCCGGGGACTGCACGGTTCGTAGGGCGTGGTCCACGCGTTCGCTCCGCATCCACGTGGCTCGGGTCCGGGCGTCGGCGCGTGCTTTGTGTCGCCGGATACGCGCCAGGACTTGCTGCGCGGGATCCATCTCCTCCGACTCCGAGTCGGACGACGACGACGTCGAGGCCGCGTACGAGGGGTCGTGGAAGTCGTCCTCCTCGGAGTCGGACGACTCGGCGTACTGGGTCCTCGGGGTCTTCCGGGGGGACGTACGACGCTCCGGCGTCCGGCAAGCGGCGTCCAAGGCGGCGGCCATGGCGTCCAGGTCCGGGTCGTCCTCCGAGTCCTCCTCGACGACGGGTGGGTCTCCCACCAAGGCTCGAGCGTGCAAGGTGGGCAGGGACCGCTCCCATGCCTGTAAACGAGCGGTGCAGGCCGGGGTCCACAGGTTGACGAACCCCCCGCAACGGAGGCACAGACCACAGGCCTCGCAGTCCACGGGTGGAGGGTCTGGACGGTCCATCGTTCGGAGGGCACAGCGTCGAGCTCGACTTCGGGCACGTTCGGCGACCAGAAAGGTAGCTCGACGTACGGGGTCGGCGTCCCGGCGATGACGGTAGACCTGGTTCTTGGCTCGAGCTCGAGCCAAGTGAGCCACGTACCGCTTGGGATCCCCTCGGAGACGTTGACGGCGGACTCGCTCACGGGTCAGGAACAAAGCATGGCGTTCGGGGTCGGCTCGCTGACGTCGACGACGGACTCGGCCCCGTTCGCGTTCTTTCGCCACAAACGCGGCCCCACGGTCGGGATCGGTGCGACGGCGACGGTAATAGGCCCGTTGGGCGGCCAGATAGGCGGCCCGGCGTGTGGGGTCAGCGTCCCGGCGATGGCGGTGACGCAGGCTCTGGGCTCGTTTCCGGGCTAGGAACAGGGCCCGGCGTTCGACGGGATCGAGTGGGAGCTGGGGTCGACGACGTGGTGGTTTCGGAACGGGTGGTCGCGGTGGTGGTGGTGGCGGTGGGGGCGGTGGCGGTCTTGCACGGCGGCTGGCCAACAACTGTTCTTTCTTCCGTTCGGCTAACGGACAAGTTTCCAGGACCACCCGACACGGGGTGGTGCGACGTCAACGAAGACGGGCCCGGGTTTTCTGGGCCCGTACGGCGTCGGGATGGCTTTGACGCCAGCGTCGGATGGAGGCCTCATGCTGGCTTTTGTGCTTTTGCCTGTACCGGGCCTTCTGCGCGCGCACGGTCTCCGGGTGGGCGGCTTTCCAAGCTTTGACGCGCGCGCGTGTTTGGGCGGGATCCCGGTACGGCATGACGACTCACAATGGCGTCCGCTCGCGCGGTCCCCCTTTAACACGCCCCTCTTCGACCAATCGGAAGCCGTCTGACATCCCACGTGACGTAGAGGGGCCTGTTGGGGGGATACCCCCCTATCCCCCCTCCAGAGGGTTTTTTAAGGCTCTGATTGGTCTCCTAGGGTCGGGTCACGTGTCGGTCCAACCTCTATAAAGCCAGAGCTCCTCGCGCGTCCGAGTCATTCTCTGCTCGCTCGTCTACCCGGTGAGCGGCCCTCTTTCTCTCTCTCAGAATCCGAGACGATGGAGACTGCATGGGATCCTGCGTGGAACGATGGACATGATGAGCTCATGGCCCAATTGGGGAGGGCGTACGATGCCGGGGCTCACGAGGTATGTACTCGCATGGGTTCAATCTCTCTCTCTCTCTCTCTCTCTCTCTCTCTCTCTTACACGCGTGGGTTCGATCTCTCTCACTCACACGCGTGGGTTCCTCTTTTTTTTAGCCTGCGGCCCAAGTCGGAGGAGGAGGGGCGTTCCGGTTCGTCTTGGACCCCGTCCTCGAACGTCGGTCCGTCAGCATGGGTGTCCGCGAGCGTGTGTTTCGGGCTCGGCTGCAGCAAGCCCACGCCTTGCGTGCCCGCCAGAACCTGACGCACGCTTTGACGCAAGCCCTGCGGACGACCGTGGAAGGCCTGCTGGACCAGGAACCCGGCATGGACGACCGCGATGTCGTCTACGTGCGTTTTCGCACGCCCCGCTACGACAACAGCTTCACGCGGGGTTTACGGGTCGCCCGTTGGCGTGAAGATGCCGGGGCCGTCGACGCCTTCTTGGACGACATGGCCCAAAAACTCAATTCGGGGGAACGCTTCGAAGCCGACGAACCCTTCGAATTGGAATTCGTCCACGTGCGGGGTGGACCGCGAGGTCGAGGTCGATCCCGTCGTCAACGGCCCGGGCACGAGGCCGCCGTCAAGTTCCGACTCGGCAAGAAATGCATCGTTCCGATGCCACGGGACGACGACGGATTGTGTTGTGCGCGGGCCCTCGTGACCGCGCGAGGGCTCCACCTGGCCGGCAGCAACAAGGCCGAGAGGCACAAGTGGACCGACAAAAACCGCTGTCAACAGCGCCGGGACGCGGCCGCCATCCATCTCTTGGAGGAAGTGGGGTTAGGGCCCGGGCCCTGTGGACTCCAGGAACTCGCCCAGTTGGCTTTGGCCCCCAGTCTCTACGAGTATCGCATCGTGGTCGTGGACGCCAACCGCCAGTACACGTGCTTCGCCTTCGGCGGCGGGGACACCCTCTTGGCCCTGCTGCTCGAAGACGAGCATTACGACACGTTGACCACGTTGCCGGGGTTTTTCGGGAGCAGTTATTTCTGCGGACGGTGCCTCCGACCTTACGACCACGACGGAGCCCATCGATGCTCGGAGGGGAAGGGCGTGCACTGCCCCGGGTGTCAGCAGGACACGTGCCAGGACTTTCACGATGCCTACAAGGTCCAACGCTCTGCCCACCTGTCGTGTTCGGCCTGCCGCCGCCTGTTCTACGGAGACCGGTGCCTCGAGTTACACGCCACCCACACCCGTCGTGGCACCCCGTCGGGACCCGGCCAACCGTGCGTGTGCCAAGTCTGGCGGAAATGTGGCACGTGCCGTAAACTGCTGCGCACGATCAAACAGCAGCAGGACCACCGTTGCAGCTGGAACACGTGCCCGTCGTGCCACCAAGACGCGGAGATGGCCACGCATCGCTGCTTCGTGCAGGTGCCCCCCGACCCTGAGGAAGTGGAAGAACAGGCCCGCCTAGCCCAAGGTCGCCAACGACGGCAGCGGGCACGACGTCAGGGCGGGGAGGCCCGTTTGGGACGCCAGACGTTGCGCGCCAACGACGCCCTGGATGCCGATGACGCCGACGACGACGAACCGTATCGTCCCCCGTTGCTGGTCTTTTGGGACGCGGAGGCCATGCAGAACACAGGGCAGCACATTCCCAACCTGATCGTGGGCATGACGGCCGAGGACGACACCCCGCAGATCTTTCGCGGCGACACGTGCGTCGAACAGTTCCTCCAATGGCTGGAAGACCTGACGGAGGACGAGACCCGGCACGTCACGGCCTTGGCGCACAATTTTCGTGGCTACGACTTGTACTTTGTGGTGAAACGTCTGACCGAACGCAAGCAGATGTTCGAACAAACGCGTACGGGCGGCAAGTTGTTGCAACTGACGTACAAGGCGGGGTACGTCCGATTCATCGACTCGCTGTCCTTCTTCGCCATGAAGTTGTCGGCCTTCCCCAAGACCTTTGGTCTGGATCCCACGCAGTTCAAGAAGGGGTATTTCCCGCATTTGTTCAATACCCCGGACCATGCCGACTACGTGGGTCCTCTCCCCCCGAGGGACACCTATGCGCCCGAGACCCTGTCGACCACGGACCGAGCGGCCTTCGACGTCTGGTACGACGAGCAAGTGGCGGCTGGGACGGAGTTCGACCTGCAACGTGACCTGCTGGAGTACTGCATCTCCGACGTCCGTCTCCTCAAGGAGGGGTGTTTGGTGTTCCGACGCGACTTCAAGGCTCGCACGCGGTTCTGCCCCTTCGACAAGATGACCATCGCGGGGGCCTGCCTGCACGACTTGCGCCTCAACCGCATGGAACCCGACACCCTGGCGTCGGAACCCTTGCAGGGGTGGCGCCTGGCGCCCAAACACTCCCAAGTGTCCATGGAGTGGTTGACCTGGGAAGAACAGCAGTTGCGCCAGGCCACCTGGGCCGGTTTGACGGAGGAACAACGACA
>BLFK01000517.1:267533-279735 GCA_014634185.1 Astreopora myriophthalma
TGAATTCGTCACGTTGACCTGAAAGCATATACCAGACGTTTTCTGAATGTTTCGCAAAACCCATTCATGAGATAGGCGATGCACCGTATCGGAACCAGACCCACATAAAGTATAAAGATCGTTGAGGACATAACTTATTTTGGCTAGGCGATGATCTGTAAAAACAAGGCATGCGCATTTTAAATTGAAACCGTCTAATTACAGATTCCACAGAAACCGACTTTATGATAAGAAACGCACTTGCAACAGATGAATCATCGAGGCCAAAGTCCCCTTTCAGTTTTAATTAAGCCCGTGAAGGCTTAGCTTTTTTGGACACTGGCTAACAACTGATAGAACTGCTTGCTCTTACTTGTTACGGGATCAAAGACTTTCTCCACAGAAAGTTGTAATAGTCCTAATCGTTTTTCGATTGGATACAAAGTTTACAGGTGGGAAGGAATCGCACTTCGCACTCGACCCTGTCCACAGTAAAAAATTATTATTTATCAAGACAAGATGTCCTACTACGTTGTTGTAAGATTGCAATTGATCCTTATCGAATTGTAAATGATGGCAGAATAAGATTCCAGCTCTTACGTAATTCGGTCAATAAAGTGGCTTACTGTCTATTTTAGCGTTTTTATTATTCCAAATTATACTTTCGGACTTCGGAGCCCTTGGTGAAAAGAAGTCCCTAAAATTCGCCCACCACCGAAGAAGTTCATCGTAGAATCTGGCATACGATCTGCAATACTTGGCGCCATAATTGCAGGTAAGTAGAAATTTACCTCCAAAGTCCTTAGTAAGTGATTAGTATAAGCTTTCCAAGGCAATAAGCCTTCCGAAAAAAACGTCTACCAACTGAACACAATCTAACAGTAGGCGTCCGTGTTTAAAATCTTTACGGCGCTTTTGTAAATCCATGTAAAGCAAGGTAATGGGGATCTTTAACTTGCCAATAATCGAACTTAAGGATCCAGTAAACTTTTGTTTTATTTCTTTATTTAGATTAATTTCTTGAGTAACGTGCAGGTCAAAAAGAACTAGAGACAACAATTCCAGAGCGCAGACGTGTTTTAACGAAAGAGTTGAGGTTTCCACGCCGTATAGACAGTTTTCGTTTTCCCTTTGGAACGAAGTATACATCTTTTTGCTCGTGACAAATCCCCAAAACAAAACGATGTCAGCGGGTTTTGGTTTAGCTTTTTTGTAGGAAACACGCCTTCTGACTGTGAGGGATATAATACATTAGAGTGTATAACTTTACATAGATTCTGTACAGAAAAAAAAGTCACCACTGTGATTGTTCCGAGCATAATATATTTTTTATCATGGTCAAATGTATCAACTAAATTAGAAGCGGGACAAAGCGAGCCGTTAACAATTTTCATCAGGCACCCTGCTATAGGAATATTTTGAATTTCAACTTACTTTATATAAACAGTTTACTCTCAGCAAAAAACCTAATGGTACATACAGGCCAAAAAAGGCCAAAGGTCAAAAAAGAAACATAAGTTTGAAATGGAGACGCTCGATTGTAGAACTAGCAGAATGTACGCTGGATTGGACACACACAAAAAAACGACCGAAACCTTTCAATATACGCTCTTCACTTCATGCCATCCCCCAAGCGTACGAAACGCCTTCGTGAAGTGAGGCAATAATATTGCTTAGAACAAACTCTTCGAAAACAACATTTGAAGAGTGCCTTCTCAAATTCAAACAACGCCTGCGAGCAAGAGGTTATCCAAAGTCAGTGATAGAGAGGTCTCTGTTAGGGGTCAACTTTGTCTCCACACCGTCGGCCTTAACACAAAAGGGACTGAAAAAACCGCAAGAAGATATTGCCCTTCGTCACCACGTAGCACCCAGCAGACGTCAGAAATCTTAAACTTAACAAACAATCGGATGGAACATTAGAGCCTGATAAAGAACCAACCACGGTTAAAAACGATTTTTAAAGTACCTCCTATTATATCATACAAGAGAGGGCACCCTCTCAAAGATACACTCGTAAAGGCAAGAATATGGCTTGGCCGTCTTAATGCCAGGCAGTTACCGAAACCACATGTGGAGTCCGTGTAGGTCTGTCTTTTTAATTACACCCCACGTAAACGTCCTTTCAATATGAATCACGGGATCTGTCGTTCGGTGATTCTCCGGTATAGGCCCGTTCCATTCCGAGAACCTCGACCGCGACCAGTTGGCTCAATCGAGAGTGCACTGGACTTTCATGCGGGAGGTCGTGGTTGGAACCCCGACCGGACCAACACTCAGGGCCTTTAAATAACTGAGGAGAAAGTGCTGCCTTTGTAATTACATCTGCATATATATGGTTAGACGTTCTAGTCTTCTCGGATAAGGACGATAAGCCGGAGGTCCCGTCTCACAGCCAACTCTGTGGGACGTTAAATCCCAGCCTCTCTCGGGCAAGGTGGTCTCACCTGACTATATATTGTGGCCGTAAGGGCCTGGGAAGGGGTATAAAGGTTTACAAGTATTTTATCCTCTTCATGGTGTTGTAATAATTCAGATTATTTGATATGTATACATGTATTTTATTTACATAATACATTATTTTTCGTGAGTCGAGAGTTTGTAACGTGCGCCCTTGGCTCGGGATACTGGCTGACCACTTCCCACGTATAGACGTTAAGTAAAGTTATCTTATTTTCAGGTGTTGCGAGAGCTTGGGTGTCGAGGCCAAAACTCAAAGCTTCCAACGCGCTTCAAAGCTGATATATAAGACATTTAATATGACGCGGTTGAAACGGTGTTTGATTTCTAGGACCACGTAAAATCTAAAGGGCGAAGTAAAATCTACTTGATCGAAGATCGGAAACAACTGAGCTTGAAAAGCGAAACCGAACTAAATAAATAGAAGCGAAATTATGCAAGATAACTTAACAGAATAACTAAATAGAGGCGTGAGGTAACCGGAAAGAAAGGAACACCTAACATACAAAGGAACGCAATCAACACCTACCACTAAACAAGCAAAGAACGAAAAAACAAACAAAGAAAAAAAAGAAACAAAACAAAAAGTTGCAAGCAGCAACATTGAGTGACCTGTGGTATTAACTCTCTACGGGTACATACCGTAATACCACCTACTTAAGGTATTAAGCTGAAATTCAAAATGGCGGACGAAACGAGAGATGGAAGGAAAGTAGAATATCTATGCCTTTTCGCCCAAGAACATGTTGATTTCAGGATATCTGTGAGTGGAATTAAATAGAGAATGAAATCATTGTTACTCGAAGAGAGGTAGTGCTGACTTAACCTTACACAGCAGTCTACTTTCTAAAAATGCTGTGATCAACATCCATTTTAGGAGTTGCTGTCTATATCATCAATGTTTGGCTTTGAGGTGCATTTTCAATACCAAGATCACAGACTACAGGTAAAATACATGGGTTATTCTTATAATCAAGGGCAAGATCTGTAAATTGTAGTAATATATGGGAAAGAGCAAGATAGGTTTTAACCTACAACTCAACAATCACAGATCAATAGAAACTAATAATTATAGTTTCTATTGATCAGTGATTGTTGATAATTTATCAAAGGAGGAGTTAGTGGCTTTTGACATTTTTATACAATACTAGCTAGAACACTAACTTTGACAATGATAAGGCAATTATTATGAGTGTTACTAATGTGCGAGCCAGCGAGCCATGCGAGTCAAAATGCAAGCCATGCGAGTCATGCGAGCCAGGGTGCGAGCCATGCGAGCCATGCGAGCCAGGGTGCGACATGCAATTAGTTTAACTCGTATCATGTTATAAAAAAATACAGCGTTTTTATTTGTATATAGATCTTATTAGGTGTTTTGGTGTTTAGTATCGCGGTATGTTTTTACAAGTTGTGTCGTATTTTCACGAGCCCGTGAGGTGAGTCAGAAAATACAAACGAGTAAAAATATAAAGCGCTACTACACACCAAAACATCTAACAAGAGATTCAAATAAATGTATCAATGAAAGAGGGAGAGCGTGATGGCTTTGCGCGCGGCGACCTTTACGGCCAACAGGTTCTCTGCTGTACAAATAGCTGTACAATGTGGCTGAATATTGTTATTTGGGCGGTATTTCCTGCAGTTAGTTAATAATATCCATTATTTGATTATTTTTCACGTTAAAACGGTGACTCGCATGGCTCGCACCCTGGCTCGCATGGCTCGCTGGCTCGGCCATTAGGCAGACCCAATTATTATCATTGACCAAATTAAATAAAGCGGCATGCTTATTGGGCAAAAGAAGTAACTCCTGCACATTAGAGAAATATTTTGACAAAGATAGAATGAACGGAAGATTAGGCTAGAGTGGAAAGTCACAAACATAATTATACTTTTTTTAGTATTGGGTACATAGAGAATGTTCGCAAACTGTGTTAATCATAAATGGTGTTTTATTCTAGACCTTTGAGAAAATTGACTAAGATCATGATTATACCTTTCTGATGTTATGTAATTAAGTAATGGACATTCAGTTATTGAATGACAAGCTTTATCTTGTCATCGTATAAAGTTATAATTATCTTTAATCAAATGCAAAGCAAAGATCACTGTGATCATTGCTTTGAGGTGGAAATGCATCAAGTTCACAATAAAGTGTTTCTTTATTGAAAGACTATCCTTTAAAAAGAAATTGGATAATTAAAGATAGCTTTCAGTACAAGTGCAAAATCAAATCATGAGGTTAAATTGTGGCAAGTTATTTGGTTTACGGTTGTGAAATTGGTATTGGTTGTTCCAAAGACATTAGTCATAAAAATCAATATGATCTAAGTTTCCTGGGATCATAATCCACTTTATAGGGATTCTTAGGTTCTAGGTCTGAAACAGAGGTACACTGTATTAGTTGGTCTGAAATTAGGAACAGCAGACTTTTTAACACTTAAACTCCCAATAGTGCCATTTATAGATTTTACTCTGTATGATGCCAGACGATTTTACTTGTCACTGGGGGACCTCACATGGATTAAAGAGTTAAATGAAGAAGCACAGCTCATTATTCTAACCACCTCCTGGACTATCCGGAAATGCATGGTGGTAAATTAGTTTTCTTAGGTAATTTAAGGTGTCAAGATGTCCCATTTGCTCAATATATCTGACCCATTTCTCCTTGAGATATTAGAATACTGGAGCACTTTAAATTACATATTTGAGAATGGCCTTATCTTCAATTCTACTCAAATTTGGCACAACGCCTTGATAAGGATTGACAAAAGGCCTTTTTTTTTTACCAATCATGGTTTAAGGCAGGAGTAAAAGAAGTTCAGGACCTGCTTGATTCAGACCAGAATGTCATGAGTTTCACTACCTTTAAGGCTGAGTATAAATTCTGGACTAATTATCTAGAGTATTATAAAGTTGTGTCGGCCTTACAACTTTTTAAAAAAAAATGTTCTCCTAACCTGAATAATCCGAACCCGAAAGACCCAACTGAAAGTCTTTTATCATCATCGACTTTCTGCAAAATGGCTCACAAATTGCTTATTGGGAAAAAAACCTCTCTTAGCCTGCGAAGAGCCGAGAAAAATGGCTGTTTAGAGATGCCATTACTAGCAATTTGAAGATTAAGTGGGAAAACACTTTATCGCCTCCCTTTTCTATGCACAACTGAAACAAAACTGAGAGTTTTCCAGTTTAAGTTCCTGCACAGACGAATAGCTACCAATGACTTTCTTTATAAAATAGGCGTTAAACAGATTCTTTGTAATGACAGTACGGAAACAATCATGCACCTGTTTTGGAACTGTCATTATAGTCAGATATTGTGGAAAAAAACTTGGCAGTGGATTTCCGAATTAGCCTTCGTCCTCACAAGAGAAGCCACTTTCTCTCCTTCCCTTTGCCTTGGTCTCATTGCCAGATGGCATATCTAACCTACTTATCCACCATTTTCTTCTCATCACAAGATACTGTAATTTATATATACTTGCAGATGAAGTAGCCATCTTCCCATTTTAGAAGTATATAGACAACTGGTTATGAACTCCATGGACGTTGAAAAACAGATAGCTTTTGAAAATGATAATATGCTATCTTTCAAGATGAAATTGGTGCCGTTCAAATACTGCCTCTCAGAGAATCTTTAACTGAATCAGGCTGGTGGGCATGTTGATTGTTTGAAAAGGACGCCCTGTGGGATATGCAATATAAATTATGCAATATGGTCTGTATACAATATTGAATGACGCACAGTATTTCTGTAGCACACCTCAATTGTAGTACTGTAATAGTGTAGTAGTGTAAAGTACTGTGTTATACATGTATGTAAAGGTATTGTAAGTTATTGTTGCAGATAAATTATATAATTATATAAAAAAATCTCCTTGTTAGCCCCCATTGTATAAAGGCAGTTAAAATCCTAGGTGTACCAGTCACTCGTGGGTCTTAAATAATTGAGAAGGCTGATAAGCTGTGGGGCCCTCTCACAACTCAAGAGTTGGACCTTAGATGAACCTCATAGTGGAGCTTGCTCCATGAGTGTTTTATGCCTGTTGGCAAAGCTAGATAAAAATAAATATTTGTAATTCTTGTGCTAGTGGTTGAAATCTTCACCTGTTCATCTTGAATTTGTACATAGAATCCTCACTTGTTGATTGAGCTACCAAATGAAAACTGTGTACGGAAATTGCTGTCCAGAGCCGTCTCAATAAAGTGAGTTTCAAGGTCAAAGTCTTGGTAATGTTACTCATTGGTTTTAATTTTATTTATTAATTTAAGACGATATTTTGTCTCAAGTACATTACCACAATCTCCAGTCTCCTGTTAATCTTTCTTCTTTTACAACTAGCCAGGGTTAACTTTAGATCATCATATTTTGCTTTGTGTACAAAGGTCAATTTATGAAGTGTGGGGTTGTGGAAAGAATTTAATAGATGTGAAACACAGTGTTCACCAATATCCAGGATATAAAATGGTAAGAGTCAAATGAGTTCTTCTATCTACTCGCTTTCTTTACTTTGCTGCATTAGATCTTTTTGACAAAGCTCAAAGATCCTTGAAATGGGAGCAAACAAAAGCTCGGGTAGACATACACACTGTAGATAATGAACTGGTAGTGTAATATTCCAAGTTGTATCCTCTCAGCCCACCCAAATTTAGCTTCACAAGCACTCTCACTCATCTGTGCTCTGGTAAATCCAAAATAGTAGCTAGATCAATAGTTCACCCCCTAAGTTCTGTCAAATGAACACCAATATAGTTTTTTCAAAACCTGGGTCTTTAGAGTCATCCAGTAATCCACATGCTGGTGTTACATTCAGTACCCGTTCTAGCACTACAGTAGGCTCTTAGGAAGGAAGGTGGCTGGGAAGTGGTTGGGCGTGTTAGGGATGCCTTACGTCATGGAGCTTTTACAGCAAGTTTGCATGCTGGATACAGGAAGTATCATGAGGAAAGTTCTGGAAACTTGAGGACAATATACACTGTAGATTGCTAGGGAAGGAAAAGGTGCTACAGGGTATCCTGCATGTAGGAAGAGCACACGTTTGGCCTGATACCCTATTACCTTAAGTGTTTCTGCATGCACAGTGGTTAACCGATAATAAATCATCATCATCATCATCATCATCATAGAAGAGCAAGTACAAATACCTTGAACTAGAGATACAGAGAATGTAGCAGATGAAAACCAATGAAAGTGATCCCTGTGGTTTTTGGTGCACTTGGGACAATAAAGAAGGGGATGGTAGAAAACGTCAAGAAGGTATCAGAGAAAGCTACAGTAACAGAGACCCAAAAGATCAGCATGCTGGGATCAGCATGAATCCTTTGGAAGGTGCTCAGTGTATGAACAGAATGAATGACTTGAGTGACTGCATGATGCTCCAGGTGCGTGGGTTGCACCCAGCTGATGCAGAAAAAGAACACCAGCAAAGACTGTGACAGTAGAAAAGATAATCATGATCATAATCATAATCATAATAATAATACCATATTGACAAAACGGTGGAATCCCCATTATATACATGTAGGCTATGTGGCGAGAAAGGTGAGAGCGTCAATCATATTGTCTGTAAGCGTAAAAAAGTTGTCCCAAAGGGAATACGGAGACCTGTCAATGTTGCAAAAGTAGTTAATTAAAGGGGGGTAAGAAATACCATTTGGAAAAGAAGGGTAAGTGGTACACATGCCTGACACTTGTAAAATGATGATATTAAAGTACTGTCAGTGGGATGTGAACATACAGTGTGATCATGTCATTGAAGCCAGAAGACCAGATACTGTAGTTGTAAATAAACGAGAAAAAGTGCACTATTGTCCACATTGCTGTACCAGCGGATTAGGGAATTGGTGAAAAGGAGAATGAGAAAGTTGAAAAGTATCAGGAGCTTAAAAGAGAAATTGCAAGAATGTGGAAAATGAGAACTGTGCAGGTGGAACCAATTATTGTTGTAGGATCAAAAAACTTGGATGAGTGGCTGGGAAAGTTGGATGTCAAAATTAGTATTACTAGGTTAACCTATGTTACTAGGAACTGCAAGTATTTTGAGAAAAGCATTAGAGCACTAAAGTAAGGAGATAACTCTAAGGAACCTTTGGTCATGGGCTATGTCTTGCTCCCTTTGGAAGTAGATTGGAAAAGATCATCCTATGTACAAAGCAAATAATAATAATAATAATAAGAATAATAAGAATGCATCACAAGCTTATCTAACCAAGCACCAATGCTGTACTAATTGGGAAGACTACAAATCAAACCAAATGAAATCAGATTTACTCGTATGTTGGTTTAATCTGAAGTACCCGGAGTAAAAGAGCAGAGAAAACCAACAAATTCAACCCATGTCTGACAAGCACAGTGCCAATCCCACTCCCAGAGTAGAGTGCAATGAAGAGAAAAAGAAGAATCCTTTTTAATGTCTTTCTAGTTAAATCTTTGGACTTGGCTTGCTACCTGGTACAGCTCATTTAAATTTTTGTTTTCCATTACAACATGCAGAGACCGTACTCCTCAAGTGACTCCACATTCAAAATCAGCATTGAATCATTCAATAAAAAGCTTACAGTTACTGAGCAGAGAAAACTCATTGAAGTAAGTTTAAAGCCCTTGCATGCAGGTATGTTATGAAAGTTATCGTAACTAAATGACTAAAGCACCTTACACCAAGCCAGTTCAATCATTTTTTTTTTCATTCTACTTAGCCATATTTGATTTGATGTGTGCAAAATGGTGTATGTTCATACATGTTCATGCTAACACACTTTGTTGTTGTCTACAGCAATTTGATTTCCTTCCTTTTCAAGGCCAAGTAAAGCTCTCAGATCCTGATCATGTGTTCTCTTTATTGGTGGATTATGGAGATGACCCAAACTCAGTCCTGCCCCACCCTAATCGCATGTTTTTTGGAAGTTTGGTAAGGTATACCAGTACTAAAGGACTCATCTCTGAAGGGGCTTGACAAAGATGGCATCCACAGGATGGCCCAAGCTTGACTCTTAAAAATTATGGGCAGTGTGAAGTTGTGGATTGTGCCAGCCCTCTGAAGTTGCATCTCTGTGGTTTGGATCAATATGATTTGATCCTGGTTTGGATCAATATTGGTTTTAACAACAGTTGCATATTGTATTAATTACATGGAGGCATGAGCAGTTTGTGGCTGTGTACAAGTTTGTGCAGTGGCCTTTATGTGTATTATTTTCTTTGGGTGAATAGTTTTTTTTAATTCAGTGATGATGTAATGTACTTTTTGTTACTTTCTACTGTACTTTGCGTGTTTTCTCATGTGTTGTATTTTCCTATTTGTAGATTGGACATGGCCAGCGGCACTTGTTGAAGCAGTATTCCCTCAAAACAAGACGTTTTATTGGAAATACGTCAATGGATCCTCAGCTATCCTTTTTAATGGCCAATCAGGGACAGGTGCTGATTCATGACATGTCATTAATTGAGTGTTAAAATTCAAGGAGAATGTGAGCTAAAGTAAAAAGCTAAAAGTAAAGTCACTTTCATTTAATGTCAGTATTGCTGTGAGCTCTGATATTAACAGATGAAATGATATATGAAACGAATCATAAATAATTCATTTGAGCTCTGATATTGTTACTTGGCATGCAAAATCATTTACAGTTGTACGTACTTGTACAGATTAGAATCCAGGAGGGGAAAGATGACATTCAAACAAGTTCTCTAGTGATAAAGGGTTGCCATATTCTAAGTGATCCTAACTCTCTTTGGCTAGTAATTATTTTATTTTACTGGCAGGTCCACCCAGGAAGCCTTGTTTTTGATCCTTTTGTTGGAACTGGTAAGGCTTAGTTGCAGGTTTGATGTACTGTCATAAAACAATTATAATATTATTAATTAAAACAATCCCAATTGGTAGTGGTACATACATGTATGTCCTTTCTTCCAGGGAGCATTCTTGTGTCTTGTTCGCATTTTGGATCATTTGTGGTGGGAAGTGACATTGATTACACACTGTTGCATGGCAGAGGTACTTTCAACTTTTTGTAGTTTAAATTAATAACTATCATTTTATGCGTACAATTGGCTGCATCATAAGGATTGTTGTGCTACAGTTCTATGCAGTATTTTACTTGTCACTGAGTAACCAGTACTCACTTTTGCATTATAATATTAATTCACTAAATAACAAATAAAAATTCCATGTTGTTGTTGCTCCTTCACTGTAACTGAATGCAGATAAAGTGGCACAAATTTATTCTGTGAGGCATCTCCTATGACATAACCTATAACAATAGCAAAATGGGGCATAATGGTAATAGATCATAGATAGTGTTGTATCAAAATAATCAGCAAGTTCAGGGTATTTTGATTTTGTGTAATTTCGGTTCATTGTAAGTTACTGTTTGATTTAAGGTAGAAGTTCCAAAGCAAACAGGCAGGGCAAATGGAGAGGTGATCATTATTATGTTCTGAGCTAAAAATTGTCCATATACTGCAGCCCTTGAGTTGATTAGAAAAAAAAAACAACTTTGTTTCAGCTCGAGATGAAAATTTTCATGCAAACCTTGCTCAGTATGGACTCAGCAGTCGGTTTATGGGTTTGCTAGTTGCAGATGTTGGGAGACATGGACTGAGGGAGATCCCATTATTTGATGCCATAGTAACAGATCGTGAGTAATCAGTTTTAGTGTTCAGGCCACACACTATTGTTATTGTATATTCATAAACTGTATCTACATGTAAAGTATTTACAGGAAGCCTTACTAATTAGTGATTTGAACAATTTTAAATTCAATTACATGAATTTAGCCCCTTATGGAATCCGGGAAGGAGCACGCAGGCTGGAAACTAATGTCGATTTTGAAGATGAGAGAGACTCTCTGTAAGTCACGTTTTAAAGACAATTTAGTAAGGAATTATAGCCGAAAGCCGGGCATCCTTTTTCACACTGTCACTGCGTATTTGCGGCAGTCTTTGAAGATGTTAATTCCAACTAAGGACAATGGGTGTGGTCCTTTTTGTAGGTTGAAGGCTGCATATTGCGGCCGATGTACAATGGCACGCGGAGTTTGCTCAACAAACCATCGTCACTTTATCTCTCGCAAGGGTCTATATTCATTCAGTTTTAATTATCATGTATCTTTCAGAGATGAGGCGCCTGTCTTACCAGCTGTACGAGGCTGTCCGCTATCGGAGATTCTGGCAACCTTGTTAGACTTGGCTGCCCGATATCTGGTGTTTCATGGAAGATTAGTGTACTGGCTTCCAGTTTATCGCCCAAGGTAAAGATGGATAATAAGTAAACTTACGGGAAGAAGACTTGTGAAACTTTCTCACAAAGAGCTGTAGAAGTGATTATGATTGAATCAATGCAATAAGTTTCAAAATGCTTGAATCGTATTTGGTATTTACTCTTATCGTAGGAGAATTCTCAATTGTACAACTTGGTTCAATTTATTATACATCGCATTTATGTTGTATTAGTAAAATTAACTTGATTGGAAACGGTAAAGTGACTCGCGCAAGCTTACAGTGTGGCGACCTTCTCGAATGGGTTTTTAGGTTCAGAACCTCGTACCAGGGAATGGGTGTAGTCCAATGGTAATAGTGGCAGAGGCTTTTTATCCACAACTGAGGAACTGATTTCGTGCGCTTCCGACACAAATAGTGTCTAATTATCCCTTTCACTCCTACAGAAAAGTGACTTTATTAATAATGATATCATTTTGCTCTGGCGAACGCCCAGCTATTCTTATTTTACATTTCACTCGTCTTTTTTTTTTTTTTTTTTTTTTTGTG
>BLFK01000517.1:279745-319745 GCA_014634185.1 Astreopora myriophthalma
GGGTGCAGAAAGGCAGGAAGGGTTAAAGGGTTAAACCTTTCGCGGTTGTCCTTTCTTCGTTCTCCATCTTCTTTTGCATTGTACTAAGCTTGTTTTCAACAATTTTCTCTTTTCTCCTTTCTCTTTTCTCTTTTCTCTTTTCTCTTTTCTCCGCGAGCTCTTATTTCTACATTAGTTAATTCAAAACTCGCTTGCTATGTAAAAAGGAATACAGTTTAACTGACCAGCATAAATTTATATATTTGCAGTTACTCTGAAGCTCTTATTCCAAGCCATCCCTGCCTGAAACTTGTGGCAAACAGTGAACAGTGTTTATCAAAGCACGTGTCTCGCAGGCTGATCACCATGGAAAAAATTAGAGAGCACGAGGTGAATTAAAGCTGGCACATGCTTTATCAAGTCTTGTTGCACTTCTATTCTAGTCTGAGGACTAACAATAACAACAACAGCAATAAAAGTGATCTGGTTTTCGTTCGGGAGGCTTGACGAGTGAACAAATTTAGGTAACTTTGCTTCAAGTAAAAAGCTCAACCGAGGAATTGAATAATTATAACTTAGATCTCCAAAAATCCGGCAACCGAAAAAACAGGAACATCTTGCACAGTGTGACTAGAACATTCTACCATGTCCAGACCTTCTTCTCGGCATCACTGAGATTTTTGCAATACAAGGAACTTCAGTCGAAGATCACCCGTTTTAGGCTACTTCGAAAATTTCTAGGGTAACCAAACTTTGGTAGCGAGAACAGGAGGGTTTGCATTTCCTTCTCCTTTGTCTGTTGTTATGACAACCAACTTTCCCTACTTTTGTTCTCCATGTTTCAGATTGAAGGCCCCAACCTGTCCGTGGTGCAACAGAAGTTTCTTGAATCTTGTGATAACTTCAGAGACAATTACTTCAACAAAACCACGTGATCAGCGAGTAAGCTAAGGCTAAATTCAGTAGCCATCTCGTCAGTCTGATGGCGGCATGGCAGGCAGCATGCCATTTTGATCCGTCATGCGCCTAGTCCAAGTTAGTAGCCACCTGGGCCGAAGGCACGCGGTCAGCACCTGTTTCGACAGCCCAAAATGACCTCGGACATCTAACTTCAATTTACATGATATAAAGGGAACTTTTAATGTAACATGAAAATTAAAGAACATGTTCAGAAGTGTGAGCGTGTCGAATCCGGGTTATTCTCTTCTTTCTCTCACCAATTACCACGAGACTGAGGAGGCACGCTGTTGAAAACACCCATTTTTTAAAAAGTATTTCAATAGTTACTCATAATAGTAACTGAAAGGTAACCGTTTCATACCGGTGCTTAGACCAGGACTGTAGATCAGCGCTAAGATCAGAAATGCGGTTAATGCTGTTTTTTTGCTGAATAGTAGCTCTTTTCAGTCAGCCGTTCTGTCTAATTAATGGGGTTTATTTTTATTTTCCTGCTACGGCAACCCCTCGAGTAAGGAGGATTATTGCCCGGGTGGTCAGGGTGTTGGAAAAAAAAATTACACAACAAAAATTACACAACTGGAGAGTGCAGCAGATTTGATACATTTTGCATAAACTGATTAGAGTTTATGGACTGAGAAAAAGGTTCGACAGGGAGAGAGTTCCATTGTATGATAGTTCTAGGATTGAAGGACAACTTGAGAGAAGTAGTGCTCGTAGATATTAGGATAAACGAGTGATCATGCATGCCTCTGCTTCTGCGTGTCGGCGATCGGAGGTTTTCCCCTGGATTAACTGTAGCAAGGTTGTGGGCAATTTTGTATAGCAGCGTAAGGCAGGCGTCTGCTCTCCGTTGTTCCAGTGTTCTCCAGTTCAGTACTCTCGGCATCTCAGTAACGCTTGCCGTTTGTTCGCATTTATTGAGTGCCCCATCTAGCTGCCCGTCGTTGGATCATCTCTGTGTTGTGGGAACCGTTGTTTTCAATTCCTTTCGCGTGGGTCCCACATGGAGCGACAATACTCAAGCTCTTGATAACGGTGCGCTTTTCCCGTAACGATGGAAAATATTGCATCGCGTATTTGTCAGGAGATGTCCAAGGTCATTTTGAGTTATCGACAGTAGTGCTAACCAAGCCACGCGTCGCTCCCCCTTCCCACGCAGCTGCGAAGGAGACTATCACGCGCGGCGTCATGATCATTAAAGTTCCTTTAAAACGGAACTTTTCCAGAGAGTGAATTTAAGTCATTCAAGGCAGGCCCAAGTGAAGAGTCCGAGTTCAACGTGTTGCCCACACCAATCTGAATGGTCAACTAAACTGCTCAAGTTTATTTGGAAAATTTCATACTCGTACAAGAACTACACTAGCCTGCAAATAGCAAAAGCTAATCTAGGCGGGTTGCGAGGAAAAAAAAAGACTATATAAATAAGGTGTTTATGAGCTTATTGAAGAAATAAAAAAATAAAGAAAAAAAATATATGTAATGGTGGTCTGATCAACTGAAGATTCGACTTGGCGTTTTATTACTAACTAGTTTCGTACCGCACACCATGTGCGGCACTCATCAGATAAAACAGTTAAAGCTTTAAATAAATCAGATAAATCGGGTAAATCAGATAAAGCTTTCTACAGACATTAATAACAACATCATGACAACCGACCTGCTTTTAGTTCCCGCAGACAAGACCTCAAACTTCTACAAAATGGACACACAAACGTATAACGAGCTACTACAAAGAAACAACTAGGAACTACAAGGAAGTGGCCCCGCACATAGCGAATTCCATAGAGATCGAGGCCAAGGCTATCGCCAAAAAGCTACATCTTGATGACGGAATTAACACCGACCATTGCTAAACGCGAAGCCTTTAAAACTCTCTAAGACCACAGGCCTAACTTCGTCAGCCGGCTTTGCTGGGTGTCGCCTTTTGAACTCAGCTAAATCTGAGATCGGCAGGATCAGCAAACAACTCCTTGACCACATTAACGCTAAACTTTTTGGCAAGCTGAAACTAAACCAGAGGAAGAACACTTAAGCTGTCTTATCTTGGTTCAGTGCCATACAGCATAAGGATCTGTACTCGTTTATCGCCTTTGACGTGGTTGAATTTTACCCATCAATCTCCATCGACTTGTTAAGCGCCGCGGTAGAATTTGCGCCTAGGTACGACACTATCAGCGGCAATGAACGACATATCCTCCAGGCAAAGAACTCCCTTCTCTACTATGATGAACCATGGAGCAAGAGAACGTTATCAAACCTATTTTATGTTACAGTGGGTAGTTACGACGGTGCTGAGTTATGTGAACTTGTCGGTGCTTATCTTCTCCACACCATGAAAGCAAAGTTTGGGGTGGTCTTGGTGTGCACTTGTATCGTGTTTCGTCTAGGGTTGCGGAAAAAGCAATGTGGAAGCCGGAAAAAGCTATGTGGAAAAAGTCCTTTCGAAATCTAATGTTGAATCAGGTAAAGTTTTTGGAAATCGAAGTTCTGTTGTCATATCTGTCTATTTACCGTGTAAACAAAGCATCACCTCTTTGGTTACAAAGCTTGTGATGCTTTGTAACCAAAGCATCACAAGCTTAAGCTGACCCATATATAAAGAGAGAACTGTGCAGCAACCATCGTCTGAAAATTACAATCGAGGCAAACGAAAAAATTGTAACTACCTCGACGTCACCCTCAACCTGTCTAACGGTAAATACATGCACTACACCAAGCCCGGAAACATCCCACTCTACGTCCATAAGAAATCTAACCATCCACCCCGCATGATCGAGAACATCCCAAAGGCCCGTCAACAAGCGGCTGTCCGAAATTTCATGCGACTTAGACTCATTTAAAGAAGCAGCACCTCCTTACCAGAAGGCCCCAGATGACAGCGGGTACAGCCGCCACCTTACATTCTCACCACCTCCAGCACAGCCATTAAACTCCGCAAGAAGGAACCGCCGCAGGGGCATTATTTGATTCTACTCCCCTTTTAACAAGACTGTAGCTACCAACGTAGGAAGTACTTTTGTAAGCATCCTTGCAACCTAAAGCAGAAAATCGATAGGCATAGTAAATCCACCCTACGCAAAACGAACATAACATCTAAAGCGCAACTACAGTCAACGAGATCACTGCCCTATGGCCGGTCATTGCCTGAAATCGTCCGTGGTCTACCAGACAACAGGAACAACAGAAGACAACAGACCACTGAGCCCATGCAAACTTACATAGGCCTTACTGAGAACTCCTTTAAAACAAGATTCGCAAATCACAAGTCTTTTTTTAAAGACCCGAACAAGAGACTCAGTTCTGAACTTAGCAAGCACATTTGGCTGACGCTGAGTTAGAATTCAATACAACTTGGACATCACCTAAACATCACCTAACCCTAAACCTCGAAGATTTTAAAACGAGCAACACCGTTTAACCCGCTTCAAACCGTTGTAATTTGTGCCTGTGGGAGAAATTTTTCATTATCTGTAGACCTGACCTTGCAACCTTAACCCAAGAAAACATTCCTTGATCAAAGTTGGAGTGGATTTCCTCAATAATATCTATAAGCCCGTGTTCAGTTGATCGCTTCTCCCGAAAGCCATATTGTGAATGGTATGGAATTTCATGCCTTTTTTTTTTTCAGAAAAACACAGTCTGCGACACATTAACTAAAATTCTATTGAAAACAGAAAGGAGTGAGATGGGCCTGTAGTTGCTGGGATCAGTCTCGTCCTCACTTTTGTAGATTGCTATAACTTTGGCGTGCTTCAGTTTGGACGGATAAACTCCATTTGTTATTGATGAATTAATAAGTTTGCACAAAGATTTTGCCGATTTTGCTTGCGCATTTCAAAATGCGAATGGGGCACGAGTACAATCCATACGCCTTGTTAAGTGGCGCGGAAACACTTTCTAACTCAATTTCAGTAGAGTTGCTGGTTGAAATACGTGCGTGGGTATGTAGTTGGTAGCATAAGAGATTTAATTCCCAAAAAGTGAGCGAAAATAAAAGTGAATAAGCTGAATTGTCAGGGTTTCTCATTCTCGCTGGCCACCATTTATTCTTGTTTCTGATAAGTCATTTATGAGTTCATGGTTCTTGTCATACTGTCCGATTGTCTCAATGCGTTTATGGCAAGAAGGTGAAGGTGTTGGTAAAGTAATTTTATTTAACATCAATATTTCGGTCAGTTTGAGGTTGGCAAGCTGATGATTGCTGACCATTCAGTTCGTGACATTTTACTTCCCACAAGCTGCCACTTTCATGACGGGTTTTCCAGTAAAGTACGTCTAGCAAAAACTTGTGGAGCTTTATCATTGACAACAAAAAAGTGACCCTGACGTGTTCTTTTTAAATTTAGTTTGTCTTGCAAATCAACAGGAAGGCTAATTCAACTGTTTGTTCAAAAAAAGAGTGAAGCTGGAAAGCATTTTCATTTAATCAGACTTATGTTTTATGCAAATCATATCTTCCCAGTCTGGATAATAAAGCAACTTCATTCTCTGAGCGTGATTTAACAGATTCTTGGCTTTCGTCTTCGTGACTTCAGCTTGTGGACTATCCGGGCATTCCAAAACTGCACCAGCGATAAAAGCAAACAGAGCAGCGTCTGCCAGACACGGTTTGTCACCGAAAAGGAAGTTCTTGTGGCCCAAAATTTCTGACACTGCCAGGAGGTCTCTCTCAGCAATGACATAGATCTCTTGCTCCGTATGTCGACCAAGCCCATGACTCCACAGATCCTTTTGCACCCTCCTCTTTATCAAGTAAAATGTCAGATATTTAAGAGGAGGGAAAAGATGACCAAGCAGCTTCTCACGCGTGTCCATTGCAAAGTCGGAAAGCCAGCGGTAATAAACAAGACTCCTGTTGATGATATCACCCGAACAAAATACACTTAAATGCTGATATTTCTTTCAGTGTGAACTAATATTCACGAATTTAAGGCTGTCTCGGGGCTCTGCCTACGTTTCCACAAGTTTATAAAGAGTTAAGCCTGGTTTCCATATCGTTGTATCTGTCGTATCTGTCGTATATGAAAAAAATTCATACGACAGATTCAACTATGTGGAAACCTCCCATACAACCGCTCAATACGACAGAAACGACAGATACAACTTGTTGTACGAGATAGAATGGATTCCATCTCATACAACAAGTTGTATCTGTCGTTTCTGCCATATTGAGCGGTTGTACGGGAGGTTTCCATACAGTTGTATCTGGCGTATGAATTTTTTTCATAAACTCATAAAAAAGGTTGCGTGACATGATCATACAGTATTTACACTGCAGTGAGAATCAATGAGCGTGTCCACCGATGGAAATATACAGACTTCGAGTTACCGAGGGTAAAATTATATACAAAATTACCCGAAGGAAAATGAAAATTGGTTCGAGTTAGCGCGAGGTTCGAGTTAGCGCGAGGTTCGAGTTAGCGCGAGGTTCGAGTTATCGGGAGTCGACTGTAATTACAATCTCTTTAGAGTACACAGCAGCACACGAAACCTGAAAGGCAACATGAGAACTAAAAACACAAAAACAGAGATCCTGAAACCCACCAGTAAGTGTTTTCCTCCAACATGGTGCGTATAGTATGACCCACGGCCCTTTCTGTGGCGTTTAAATGGGAATCGACATCAAGGCCGAATTCTTTCATAAGAAACCGAATGCAGAAATTCGAGTCGGCGACGTCTTGCCCGTTGAACTCTATCCACGGCATTTTCCCTTTCTTTGAAAACTTCATGCTATAGGCATTTTCGTACGGGATTTTTGTCATCCGAAGGAAAGTTTCCAACTTTGCACATGGCGGAGATCCACTGGGAACGCGATCAAAAGGCACGAACTGGTGAAGGACGACGGTTCTTGGATCGATTGATTTCTCTTCGTTCTTTCCTTGAGAGCGCAAAATAAGGAATAAAATGACGGCAGAAAAAACTGCAGCAATGGGGATGTAGAGTAAAATGTCCATTGTTTGATGCAAGTAGTTTGAAAATGCAACCGGTCCGTTCCTCGTAACGGATATGATAATGTTCGTTTGTAAAAGCACTATGTTACGAGTACACTACATGACGTCACCTTGGGGTTAGCCAGCTTCTGGTCACACTTGATTTAGTCATAACTCGCCGGATGCTCTAATGCTATACTCGAGGTTCTCCGGGTGTTCAGCAGTCATTCTCCGACCTTCAAACGGTTATTTTCTCCATTAATACACTTCGTCCACCTCTGCCAACTATAAAAAAATATTATTCGGGAAACTCAAATCTACTGACATTGAGGAGTAACTAAGCAGTACCCCCACCATGAACCTTAACCGGCTGATGAACTTGCCGTTTCTTATAATTCAACTACAAAAAATTATTATTCGGGAAACTCAAATCTACTGACATTGAGGAGCTCTCCTCCGACTTAGCCATGTCGTAACTAAGCAATACCCCCACCATGGACCTTAACCGGCTCATGAACTTGCCTTTTCTTATAATTCAGTTCTATCTGCCCATCTGAATGCTCACGCACTCCTACGAGAAAAGACCATGGTCATACGTCTTCGAGTGCCTTGGTACTCTCTTGGGATATACAGCAACACCAAAAGAAGTAGATGCAGCGCAGAAAAGACTTGAAGTGGAGGAGAACCAAGCTACCGCGTGACCTGGACCTTCTTTAATATTTCCAAGAATAAATGCAACGTTTTGATGAATAATGCTGAACGTAAATTTTACGCCGATTTTGTCACAGAAGAGTCAAATGATAATCGGAAATTGTCTCAAGCGATCAAGCACCTTCTTTTAAGGATCAGCGACCATCTTTTCTTGTTTACGATGATTACAACCAACTAGCAAATGTTGTTGGCGAAACTTTTCTACAGAAAATTTTGGCTATCCGTAATGAAGTTGATGCTCGCCCTGGTATTGACCATAGTTTAGACAAAGGTGCAGATGACTCCCCAGTCAAAGAATTTACTGATTTTTTACCTGTTTCTAAAGAAGCTACGCCGTTGCTTGATTTCTTCCCTTGCTAAGAAATCATGTCTGTTGGATCCATTGCACACAAGTTTGCATTTGCAATACTACCACAGTGACTAATAATCTCCATGATTAACATGTCTCTTCAACAGAAATGTTTTGCAGGTGTTTGGAAGAAGCCACAGTATGACATAGGCTAAAGAAAGAAGAAAGTCATGATGCTTCCTTTACCAATCTTCGTCCTGTCAGAGAATGTTACTTTTGTGTCTAAGCTAGCTGACGGAAAAGGAAGTATTCAAACAACTTCATAAGCACATTTTTTTACAATAATCTTTACCCACCACTGCAGTCAGCATAAGACCATAGTAAGAAGACCTCAGTACTGAAAGTTTTTAATGACATTCTCTGCGACATGCATGGACAACCAAAAAGTAACAGTGCTAGTACTTCTTGACCTGAGTGCGGGGTTGGACACTATCGACCATGACAGTCCTTCATCACGTCTAAGGTCCAATCTTGGTATCTCCTTTTCTGTTTTATTGTGGTTTAAAGAATAACTATCAGGCCGAGGCCAACGTGTCTCGATAAACGATGGAATGGGCTTTTATCACCCGGCGGCCGAGGCTCGCGGTACGAGTTCTATTGTTCCTAACCAACATGGCCGTCGCGTGATAAAAGCCCATGTCTCGCAAGTTTAACCTCACTTGCGGTGTGCCACAAGACAGTTGTATAGGTTCTCTGCTTTTTGTCATTTATGCTAGTGATCTCTTTCAAATTTTATATAAATATTCAGTCAAATCTTTTGCCTATGCGGATCACAATCAGCTTTACCTCTCTTGCAAGTCTGGATAACAGTGAACACACAAGGTGAAGAAACAAACAGAATAACAAAGTGCGTAACGGAGATTGAAAGACTGATGACTAGATGTTACAAGAAGCGCTATATACATTGCAACATGTTAATATCTTTGAAATAGTTTCTAATAGTTTTTAAAGTATTTTTTAAAATTATATGACAGCATCCATTTTGAAATATAAATGAGCCGCCTAGACTAACCGAGGCTATCTGGGGTCAGCCTCGTATATTTAATGGTGATTTGTGAATAAGGCAGCTTCTTTTTGTTGTTGGACTCATTATCCCTATCCCTATCCCCATCACTATCGTTATCGCTATCACTGTCACTGTCACTGTCACTGTCACTGTCACTGTCACTGTCACTGTCACTGTCACTGCCACTGCCACTGCCACTGCCACTGCCACTGCCACTGCCACTGCCACTGCCACTGCCACTGCCACTGCCACTGCCACTGCCACTGCCACTGCCACTGCCACTGCCACTGCCACTGCCACTGTCACTGTCACTGTCACTGTCACTGTCACTGTCACTGTCATTGTCATTGTCATTGTCATTGTCATTGTCATTGTCATTGTCATTGTCATTGTCATTGTCATTGTCATTGTCATTGTCATTGTCATTGGCATTGGCATTGGCATTGGCATTGGCATTGGCATTGGCATTGGCATTGGCATTGGCATTGGCATTGGCATTGGCATTGGCATTGGCATTGGCATTGGCATTGTCATTGGCATTGTCATTAGCATTGTCATTGTCATTATGTATCTGAGTTAATCAGTACTTTGAATGTTCTTGCAAAACACGTTGACATTTACATTGTTGTTCGAGACACAAAGTTTGCAACGATTTTTTCTTATATTTCTGCTGTTCTCTGTCATTGTTACCTTAGATATGTTCAGTTGCACCGCTTTGAAATACACTACCTCCACCCAAGCTTCGCTCTACGCTGGGTGCGAGTGAATACTTTACACCAGTCGACTTAGGAAGTATTACGCCATTCCGATTATTTACGATCCACTTCAAAACTCTCATGTCTTGAGGAAAGCTTTTTTATTTTTATTGCTAACACGGAATTTGCTTAGCGGGTCTCTTGTAAAATCTATCTAACTGTTATCCTGCTTGAAACTAAGGCTCTGGGCTCGTGCCACCAGAAGTATTTTTTGTTTGTTTTTTTTTTGCTCCTCGGCGCGACGCTGGCTCACCACTTGATGTTATTTCTGACGAATGAGCCTGCGAATGAAGCTGAAATTACTATTTTGTCAGCACGATATACGACCAAGCGTGGGCTCTAGCCCAGGGGTTTGTGGGTACCGAAGTAGGGGTATAAAAGGAAGCGTATATCACGTGGTTTCCAACTAGGTCTCAGAACCAACCGCCTCTCCATTCTGTTCGTTACGATTTCTTTTTTGTTTTCACTTGCCCGTCTATGCTGTTTTCGTCTAATTTAAACACTGTGAAGTCTTCATAGGATGGGCTTCAAATTCTTTTGAGTTCGAGCCATGGTTCCTACCCAGATTTCCTGCCTTTTTTTCCCCACGGGGATGTTTTGGGCAGTTTTTTTTCTGGCCTCAGTTTGTCTCAGTTCCTTTGTGTGTTAGCGGCTGCTAAGTGCTAAGCTCTGTTGCTTTAAGAGTTTTTTTTACTATATACAAGCTTTGTTTTGCCTCGTCCGGACGCACTTTCATGTAACTGTGTAAGCAGTTATACCGCTGTAAAATACGTATTGTAATTTGATTCACGTATGACATGCCATAGGCGTAATTGCTCTTATACTGTGGCACTTACAATAGGGACGTGATGGAGTTATCGCTCAGTTTTGCTTTGGGTTCCCAGCGTAATTGCTTTTTAGTCTATGGTACTAAGATTGCCGTTTCAAGGGAACTATAATTCAGTCCGTTGACGTGTTCAGTTCGTTTTCAGTCCCCAGCGTAATTACTGTAAGTCATCTGGGGCTTACATTGAGGTCATCAGTGAATTTCTGTTCAGTTGTGCTGTAGGTTCGTAGCTTTCGCCGACGTGCGGCTACTCTTGCCTATGGGCTGGCAATAAGCGGAATGAAGTGGACCCTGGCACCCAGGGTAGGTGTTTGACTGCTCGAAACGGTCGAGTATCTACTGATAAACGAGCGTTTCTCGTGCAGTTGCGATGTGTTTGGGGGGCCAGCGAACAATATATATGAAACCACGCCATCCAGCTGATTGCAAATCGGAGCGCAATCGTCGATTATTCCGGGGAATTTATTGTGCTTCCCTTGAAGAGGATCCGTTGTTGCTCTGTCCAGCCTCTACCTCGTTTATACAAAATGCTAACAGCAAAGTTGACAAACAAGACAAAACGGCCAGTACAATCAAGGAAACATTCGGCTGAAGGTAGGCTGGTTATGTTTTGCAAATTGAGGACTTTTTTAGCACCGGTTACACCGTAAATATAAATGTTAAATTTAACGGCTAATCGAAAACAAAACATCACGTCTGGGCTGCCAGTGATTATCCATTGCATTATATTTCTTGACCTTTCTAGGCCCATTATATTTCCACACATAAGTTACGAAGAGGCAATAGCCCCGGCTAATTTACACTCTCTTCAATTAGGTTGAGGCGTACAAGACTTTTACTAGTAGCGTCAATCGTGGAGTCCCGGCATATTTACTAATCAAAGGTCCCTCGTCATATATACATACTCAGCCTCAAAGTCTGGAGCACAGAATCATCGAGCGCCAGTAAATGCTGACCGCTTTGGTAATTTTGTTGCAGTTAAATATAGCCTATAGCATTAAGTCTGTCTTTGTGTGTTGACTCACTTGTGTCACTGACGAGAAACAATGGAAAAACTCATGGTAAAGACTTGACTTGTCCTCTTTTCACAATAAGTGTGGCCTCACTTCAGACGGAGAGCGATAGCTCATTAACACCCCTTATATCTTTCGCTATAAAGGGGCTAACAATTATTCAAGCTCGGCTCAGTATTTTTTTCTGTGGAGTCGTATAAGTTGGTCGAGATCAAGTATGTACTTGGATTAGTGAAGTAGGCCTTCGTTTCCTTTTTATGTAGTTTTGGTTTTGAAGTTCATAAACAAGTTAAAGTTAATTATAGTATTGGTAGGAAATTGGTTAAGTATTGTTCAACCGTCTGAACAACATGTAAGTCTTATTGTTTCGTTTCAGTACTTTTTCTTGAGCTACATGACCTTATACTCGTAACGGCTCATTTTACTGTTTATAATTGTTGTGGTAAGCTTTCGCAGTTCAAAGCTGTTTTTCGATGAAATCAAGAAACAAGTAATTTTTTCCTCCATCCAACATAGCCTGAGCCTTTCATATGCTTTAGGAAAGTTACCCGTGTGTCACAATTCCTGTACATCAACTAATGGTATTACTTGTGGCAGGAAAATAGCTACCGACTTGACTATGAAGAACACGGGCGCAGTGAAGAACGCTGCTATGGAGCTTTGAATTTTATCTAAGTATGCTGTACGATATCGTACCGTACCGTTCTGTGCTGTACCGTGCTGTAATGTACTGATATTCAGAGCTCAACCGATGATCTACTCGCTAACGAAGTCGACGCTTTAACGGCTGTCTGAAGGACAGAGATTGGATCTCTTGAATGGCTTTATTGAATCCATGAACTTGTCGTAAACGTAAAAAAAATACAACTAAGCAAAAATGTAATACAATATTTGACAAATCACAACACCGTGAAGTAAGGATCCTCCAAGCGAACCAATACAGTGTTAGTGAAAATCAACTTTACACATAACGGTCATTTGAAGGGCTAATTATCGCAAAAGAAACAAAGATAATAGGGTAAATGAACAAATTTCCCGAATAGTCAATTCACTAGAATCAACATTGACAACACAATGGCACAAGACCCACACAGGGCTTAGTGTCTCATATCCTAAATATTCAGTCAAATCTAATCATCCTAGCGCGGAGAGTAACAGGGGAGATCATCTCTCCCGTGTGAAGTCAGTGAAGTGAGGCTCTAAACATACATCCCGGCCACGCTTGCCGAGTAGGTAACAATAAAACGTGTCTGTACTTTACTCTAAGTACTAAACTAGAACTAAGGAATGCCGGTCCAGAGCACGCCTAAAAATGAAAGGGAACAAATTTTTGTTTAGAACCCCTAGGCTTTTTTTCCACAGTAAAAAGAGCTGCACTTTGTGCTAATGGTTTACTGAGTGAAGCCTTCAAAAACACTAATAAAAGCTTATCAAAGAAATGATTAAAAAATGAAAACATGAAAACAACGAACTGAAAATAAGAATGTACCGAAAGAATAGATCGAGCTGTGGAACTGGAAGATCTAAACGAGAAAATATATAGATGAACCGATAAAACTGTACGTTCCCCGCGCAAACTCCGATAATGAAAAATCAAAACTTAAAACTTCCAGTCTTGAACCAACAAAGAAAGTTATTACTGAGCTACTGCTGAATAGAGTAAAAGTTTAATTACCACGAATGATAAACTGGTTCGTAAAAGCCACAAAAGATTGGTCACAAGCCGGGTAGTATTCATGAATCTTGAGTCCACTGTTCCTAGCTCACGCGATAACATTAAAGGGAGAACTGACAAATCAGTATTAAGACCAATGTTTTTAAAATTCTTTGCCAACATCGGACAGAAGTTTGCAAACCCCTAAGTTGCCTTCCACTAGTCCCTTGACTGTGTAGGGAAGGTTGTGCTTTGCGCAAAATCGCTGGAGAATCTTGGATGCTTTGCCGAAACTGTGCCGCGGCAGTGTTGGCCATAGATGATGTTCCAATTGATAAGTAAGACCGCCACTAAACCATATGTTAAACAACGTGGGTGCGATGTTGCGAGTGGAGTAAGCCTGCAGATGGACGAAGTCAGTGTTTTTCATTTCTTCGCTTGTAAAGATATCCATGCCGTTATGACCTACTGTAAATATCAAAGAGAGAAACACGCCTCCGACAGCTGTAAAGGTAAAAACGAACAGGAAACGCGAAGTAATCGTTTCTAGAAGCAAGGTGAGGTAAATCACCACAGCATAATGAATAGCAAGCGTGATGTGTTCTGCGATCTTCATGGGTAATCCACCCACAAACTGGTGTGTAGGCTCAAATTGGAACAGAACAGACTGTAGCAACCAGGAAAAGCGAGCAACAGCCAAAAGCGGCACGTAAAAGAACTTCTGATGTCTAATCAGGAACCTTGGAAGACCCTTAAGTTCCTCTGGGTCTCCTTCAATAAGCTTCTCGGACCAGAGCAATAGTGGCATGGTAAGGATGTCAGGATCTCCTCCTGCTTGAGTGTGAACTACATTGGGTGCAGCATGATGATGATGGTGCTTGGTCTTCCACCAGGCAACGGAGAATCCCTGGCAGATGTTCCCGTGGAGCAGTCCTGCAATGTTATTGTACATGCGGTTGGTGAAAACCTGATGATGGAGGAAATCGTGAGCCAGCCAACCAGACTGCTGGACGAAAAGAGCAAGCAGAACTCCTCCTATCACCGCCCCAAACATGCCATTCAGCATCACGATGGCATTAACAGCTGAAACGAATAGGGCAGCATTAGATATTGTTTTGAAAAGGTAATACAGCTTGGAAGATTCAAATGCTCGCGCCTTAATCAGCTCCGCTTTCATAGCTGTGATATCTCGTCGGTATTCAGCTTCCTTTTCTGCGACCGATGGGTCGGGGCTAACATCTTTTACAAGCTCTCCAACGTAAAACCGCGGCAGCCATTTTTTCACTGAAGTCGGATCAGTGGGATGGAAGGCGTTGAATACATCGGTGGCCTCTTTCCCTGCATAGGTGAATATGACCCGTCCTCCAGGATGCTCCTCGCCAAAGTCAGTGACATCATAAACTTTGTCCTTAATCGCAATCCAAGTTGATGATCCATTGCTACCGTTGTGTTCTTTGAGCTCTTTCTCGGTAACAAAAGCCTTCATAGCCTTTTCTCCCCCTTGGCTTTTGTCATCCGTTTCTGTCACAGCCCCAACTTTACGATAGGCAACGCTTGGCGCCATTTTGAAATTCTTTAAAGGCAAAGAATATGTTCATTAGTCACTGCAGTGAGACTGAGAAGGAAATTGTTTTTTGCTTTTCAAAGAATGGCTGTGACTTTATCTTCTTTCCCTAATTATGTTTCAGAGGGATCATTCATGAGTACCCTGGCCAACCAGCGCCAAAATTCTTGTTATCATCCTTTGCGAAGAGAACCAAACAGTTTTCTAATTTTTCAGGCGTCATTTTGCGTGTTTTAACCGCTTTCTTGCATTTGATTGGTGAACGTAAGTCACGTGAGGCCCTCAATTGTCAGAATTCACACTAGACGGGCTGTTCATAACACGAGGGCACGTTATCAAGGCCAATTCTTCACACAGAAATGATTCAACTTGTTGACCGAAATAGATCATCACTAACATTTTCTATTTTCGTCACGTATAAACCGTTGAAGAAGTGATCTTCACACTTTCTGGACAATTTAAGCAATTGTCTCATATATGCGCTTGAAAAAATCAAGTGACTTCAATGGGATTCGAACCCACGACCTCTGCGTATGTACGCACTTGAAATATGCACTTGAAAAAATCAAGTGACTTCAACGGGATTCGAACTCTGCACTTGATTCGAAATGTGCACAACGGGATATTCAACGGGATTCGAACTCTGCACTTGATTCGAAATGTGCACAACGGGATATTCAACGGGATTCGAACTCTGCACTTGATTCGAAATATGCACTTGAAAAAATCAAGTGACCACTTGATTTTTTGAAGTGCATATATGAGACAATTGCTTAAATTGTCCAGGAAGTGTGAGAATCACTTCTTCAATTGATATCTAACCCGCACTTCATAATCATTTCTTTCAGTATAAACCGTGTTACTCTTTTCAAACTTACGAAACTAGTATGACAAGCAGGGCGCTTTTGCGTGCCCATTATTACTCTCATTACTCTCAGGTTGCTGGCTCTCATATTAGAACATTCAAAATACGATCTAATAGACAAACAAGTGACGAAATTTGTTTGTGTCACCTTTAGTGTTAATGGACGAATTTGAACACAACGTGAAACAAAAAACTGGCCAAGGATACGGCCAGAAAGGCTTAGTTATTCCACCCTACACTAACGGGATTTTAGAACTTTTACTCCTTGTCTATAGAGGACACAGATGACATTAAAAATAAAACGAACAGACACTATCAAAAGTACCAAAATACAATAGGTCACAAGTATTGATTACTCTATTGTGTACAGCACCAAAGTAGAAACATGAAATCGTAAGCGCTTGAACAGCTGAGTCTCTTACCCTGAACCTTAGTGATCCCAAACCCAGTGCCAAGGGTTTCATCTACATTCTGAGGAAAACCAACAGGCTTCTAAAGCAGACTGTACTTCGAAGAATGCCGCAGTGTGACCTCATACGCACTGAGAGAATTCTTAACTTAGGCTTACACTGGACTTTTCTCGAAGCGTGTCATTCAGTCTGATTTGAAACCTCAATAAATGAACAAATCTTGTTCAGTCCCAATCGTATATAAAAATATTTCCTCAAGAAATTCTAGGAACATATCTACAATTATTGCAATTATTCCAATGCACAGGGACGGCGGAGCGTAATTTGAAGTGGGGGGGGGGGGCTAAAAAAATAGAATTTTTAAGGTGATGTTCACAGAAGCGAGCGCCGACGACCCGAGCCTCTAGAGGGGTCTGGGGGCATCCTTGCCCAGAAAATTTTGAAATCCAGAGTCTCGGAAATTCTATTTTCAGCATTCTCCATGAGATATTTCGTCAAAAAAATAAATCTGAATCAGGTATAAAATCGCATGTATTTTCAGTTCCCACATCCGATATTGCCGAGGTTTTTTAACTTTATGAAAGCTCGACGTGTGTAGCCTGGTGGGGAAATGTTAAAAATGAGTGGTGTAAAATTGCTTGTGTTTACATTACGACGCAAAATTCTTAATGGAATGTGACAAATTTCAACATTAAAACAATTTGCAAAGTTTCGAGAAACTGTGAAGAGCTACCGGAAAATCCGAGAAACGGGGATATAGCAGCTCTAATAAGGTTCTGCTTGACTCGTCCCAAGTCGTACGTCTCTCGTTTAATCGGTTTACTGACTATATTTATTTACGTAATTTATTTATGTATTGTATTTAATGCTTTAATAAGTTTGTTTTGTTTTTTGTTTCTTTTGGTTGTTTTTTCTTTTCTTTTTCTCGTTTTATTTTGTTGTCATTTTTAATTTATGAATATTTGCTTTGGCTTAAAAGTGTGGGGGCTAAAGCCCGCCAGCCCCCACCCCCCGGCTCCGCCGTCCCTGATGCATCATTTTTCACAAGTTCATGTACACATAAAATTTGTGCTCGCACAACTCCAAGGACCTACGATTGTTGGTCAGTTCCATTTTAGCTGAAGACGGTTTGCAGCAGCAGCAAAAACGTCGAGGCATCTATCTTGATTAGACTATTAGCAAATTGTTCAGGTTAAACTCGTTATTATTGTACTCCATTTCATTCATTCACTTAGTTTCTTCATTTCATTTATTTATTTATTTATTTCCTGCGTATTGTACCTGCTAAATTGTTGACACCTAGTGCGTATTATTATAATCATAGCTATCTTGCAACATTCCATTTACTTTCCCAAAAAGGTCTCAATTACTATCGAATTAATAAATTTTTCTTTTACCTGTTGTAAACAGTAATTTAGTTTAATGCTTAACTGACTGCTGTAGCCTTAGGCCGCCCGCCTCGACTAGCGTTGGCTATTTGCGGGGGGAACTGCATTGTATGTATTAAATTTGAATTGATTGATTTTAAATAAAAATAAATAAATAAATGTCCTAGGATACCTTTTTGAAAAAGACAGTGTCACCATGGTGTTCTAACCCCGCCGTTCGATTCTCGATGAATTTGGTCTCCTCCCTTTATTCTGTGTTACTTATAACAAATTTCTTGTCATACAATGGTATTATTCCCTGGCCACTGGAAAAAATGAGTAAACCTGACATCATGGGTAAAATATGGGCTTGCCATTAACAACTTAATTTTTCCTCGCAACAATTGAAGTTAAAGTCGCTAACTCCTTTCTGTACAAATGTTCGGAAAAGTAGCGACGTAAACGAGAAAGGCAGTTCCCTCCATAACGTTCTCAAGCTACTCAACACGGCACATTCGAACTGCTTACCTGCCTCTATTGAACTGGTCTATGAGTTATCATCAAAGCCAAGACACCGTGCTCAACAGTGGACTGAGATTGTTGCTTTTCCTTTGCACTCACTTTTATACCCCAAACTCAAAGAGTAAACGCAAAGAACAAAGCACCATGTGACACATGTGGAGCCCTCGTGCACGATTCGACCGGCATGGGCTTGTCCTATTAGATAAGTGAATTTGTCGCCGCGGTTCCCAGAAAACCGATTAAACTATTTCCCGATTAGCCATTAAGCCAAGATTAAATTTGTTATTCCCCGAACAACCAGTCGAGGAATGAAAAAGACTTTCATAGTAAACCAAATTCTACCTAACGTTGTCGCATAATGGTGTTGGAAGTAATGATTGACTAGCATTGCTGACGGTGGGTTCATTTAGAGCTGTCACTGATTCTCTTGGTTGTGAAAATTAAGATTAGTTAACCCTTAACGTGAATAATAAAGCACTGATTTCAGAGAGGGGAAGCTTGGATGTTAAACTTCGACGGCATCGACGTTCTTTGACTGTTAAGTAATTTTCATTTCTCTTCATTTCATTTTCTTTTTGACGTCAATGGCTTCAATTTTAAGCTTATCAATTTTCTTCCAGTTTCCTTATCTTTTGCAATTTGTTGTAAGATGTTTATTAAGATATCCAGTATTCGTGACTCAGTGAATACGGTATTTGGATAGAATCGCCCGGCTCACGGGTAAATGTACCCCGGCTCACGGGTAAATGTACCACGATTTTGTGAGCTTACCGATAGCTTCCTGAAACCGCAGATTTGTTTAGGTGCAAGCTGTTTGAGCATCTTCGGGTTAAGAGTTTTCACTGCGAATCGAATTTTTGTGCCAAAACCTTTGGTGATAGTCATTTAAATTTGCATAAAAAAGTTCAGCTGTCTTGGTAGTCACTGCAAAATGCAAAATTCAAATGCCATTTGTTTATCCACTTGTCGTTAGGACATCAACGCGGTCAAAGTGTTTAATTCCTTACTTATGCCCGAGAGTTTCTTCGCACTGCGCAATGTTGCACCAATGTTAGCATCATAGCGAGGTATGTCACGCGTCTCCTACAAGCATCCGGTTTCGATCGATCGATCAAACCAGTTTCGGAGAGCTAAGCGTCAGATCAACCAAACCAGTTTTGGAGAGCTAAGTGACAACATGACGTTTGAAAATACTTATGAGAAAGGTTCTAAAGCCGAAGTTATTGACGATAACGGTGTTTGGTGTCTTTGCACCATGATTGTTTATAAATGTAAATTATGTGGAAGCACACTTAGCTACAAAGTTAGTTCGCAGGCACTCCATTTAAACCAACTGAAAGCAATACTTCAAATCAAACATAACGTGTGTTAGAATACGTGCTCCAATATCATGACTTAATTAGCCAACGTAACCACCTGTATGACCGCAACGCTTTTAGTAGTTTAACCATGCCTTATCTATACGTTAGCAGAAAACCGCTCAGGAAATTACCATAGTTTGTATAATGGTATTTTGCCAAATATGTAAACTTGATCGAACCTGTAAATAGACCCGCCTTTATTTGACCATATAAAAGAAAGCGTTATATTCAATAAAATCAGTTGTTACTCCTACTTGAGTGCGATGCGTATGTCCTTACTGTAACATGACGACATCAGCAAACCTAACAACGTGGTTTAATTTATTACGTAGCACACGACAATTATGAGCTGTTTCAAAAGATGGTGACAGCTTTCATCTCAACATGTTCCTCTCACGTGTACCCTTCGCATATCAGGTCTCCCACATGGGCCACTTTGCACATTTCGACACAACTGCCTTCGTCTTGCGGATTAAATAAGATGAACAGAACAGTACGTTTTCGAATCATACCTTTATACAAATGTAAAGTAAACTTGTTGAGAAATGCATCACATATCGCCCTTGGAATACCAGGTGTAGCGCTCACATTTCAAGCCACTGAAATGTCACGACATCCAGCTGTTCCAACTTTTTGTTCAAGAATCCGGTCCTTCAAAATTTGATAATATTTTGTTGAATGAACAGCAAAATCCATGTGTCTAGCAACAGTAATGCTAACTTCCTTCAATCACCACTGCAAAACTAATATATTTCCATTTTTTTTAAGTGGACTATAAGGCTGGCATAAGTGGCTCTTCTTCCACTGCATCTTTTAAAAGAACTCAAAGAATTTCTCATAAATAAATATTAATTTCTTTTAGCTGTCACCTTCAATCTTTTCTTATCGGTAAAATTTGCAAATTGTATAATAAAGAAGCAGATAAGATACTGACATGCCTGTTTCACATAGAGAAGCACCGTTGATCAGTCCGTTCTAATAGATAATGTACATGCGCGGTTACATTGTCGATCGTGAACTCCCACTTAGGGCTTTCCCACAAAAAAGGAAATATTAACCACCCCTGTGTTTCAAGGAAAATCGATATGGCGGTTCCAGCTGGTAGTTTTTGTTAACTTCAACCGCCAAACCTAGGAAAGATGAAACTGCGGTTTGCGGTGCGTGGCAATCTTGCATGAAAAGGTTTCCAATATGTTATCTTTTTCATTTCCAGTTTTGTTACGAATCTTGTTTTACGTCTTACAGGCACCCGCACTCAAGCGAAAATACTCCAAAAACGCACAAAGTCGCTTTTGAACGTTACCACCACACTTGGGAAAAAATTAATTAAAGTCATCTTAGAGGATCGAGTTCTCCGCTGGCAAGGAAGGCAGCTGGTGTTTAGTCATCAAATGAGGCGCGAAGACAAACGTAAAGCAAACCCAACATTCCAGACCAATTGTTCAGTTAAAGTCGCCATTGCACTACTACGGGCGGCATACGATGCCATAGTCGTGTAAATAAAGGTTCTTGTTGTTAGCAAAGGTAGCCACGTATGATAACTAAGAACCCGAAGAATGTAAAATCAAAAACATATTTCGAGATCCACTCAGTAAAACAAGAGAACTGGCCCCTGTTGTTCGAAAGGTGGATAACGCTATCCACCGGATAAATCGCTATCCAGCGGATAAATGCTAGCAAATCCAATTGAGTTATCCACTGGATAGAGGTTTATCCAGTGGATAGCCCTATCCACCTTTCGAACAACTGGGCCCTGAACGAAAAATGAGCATTCCCATCTAAATACCGTAGCTACGTTGGACTTGCACACCGAAACAATAGACTGAACAACCATTAACTTCTTGCACAGACTCAAATGACAAAACAATACAATAAAGCAAGAAAAAACTTTGCCTGTCCATTTGTTATCAATGGACTTAAGCAATTGCACTGACGCCTCGAACAACAGAACTGAAAGACAATCAATATTTCTCGCCTTACGGTCACACTTAAATACCGTCAGACTAAACTAAGCTTTGGTTAGAGACCCGAAAAATTTTCCACAACAAAACAGCAACCCTTACGAGCTTCACAAAGACCTTTATTTCAGACTACTATGCAGTTGCGGATACTATCTCTGATACATTTGTAAAGCTAGTCGCCGAAGACCTTGCTGGTCCACTGACGTTAATAATCAGCAACTTTATGATAAATGCATATTTCCTTCACACAGTGAAGCCAGAAAAACTTTGAAAAGATAAGGCCAGATAGCGATAGAGAGCTTTGAACTGGAAAGGAAAACCAATACAATAGCAGTCAAAATCAACGTTATCTGATTTAACAAATATCAAAGGATAATCACAAACTGAAAATAACGGAGTAAATGAACAGTTTCTAAGATTCCTTTTGCCGAGATGCCCATTGATAATACCTGAATGTCACAAGGCCCATGTAATGCTGGTCTTCCGATATGTGAAATATTTGCGCAAATCAAATCAAATCAAATCATCCCCACATGAATCACGAAGTAAAGTACAAATAAAGCTGTAATACAATCATAACCATCCCCCCTTTTGCCGAGGCAAGAGCATACCGTCTTTTTCCAAGTCCATGTAAATGTCCACAAAGTTACGCTAACGCATGCGCATTGAAGATTAGCTAAACCTGAACGAAGAAATAAGGCGGAAACGACCAGCTGAAGATAGCACTGTCCCCGAAGAATAGACCTCTATGGCTTGGAAACACTAAGCGACGAAATCCTTAGAAAATCAACTTAAGATTCTGCCCGAGAGGTGCGGTAATTAAATGAAAGCTAAAAATTCCAGCCTTGAATCAATAAAGAAAGCTATTACTAGATAGAGAAAATTATAACTACCGTGCATGATAACGTTAACACACAGACACACACACGCAAAAAGATTGGTGACAAGTAAGGCATTCACCATGAATCTCGAGTCCATTATTCCCAGCTCACGCGGTAAAGGTTTTCAGTGTTTTAAAATTCTTTGCCAACATCGGACAGAAGTTTGCAAACCCCTAAGTTTCCTTCCACTAGTCCCTCGACTGTGTAGGGAAGGTTGTGTTTTGCGCAAAATCGCTGGAGAATCTTGGATGCTTTGCCGAAACTGTGCCGCGGCAGTGTTGGCCATAGATGATGTTCCAATTGATAAGTAAGACCGCCACTAAACCATATGTTAAACAACGTGGGTGCGATGTTGCGAGTGGAGTAAGCCTGCAGGTGGACGAAGTCAGTGTTTTTCATTTCCTCGCTTGTAAAGATATCCATGCCGTTATGACCTACTGTGAATATTAAAGAGAGAAACACGCCTCCGACTGCTGTAAAGGTAAAAACGAACAGGAAACGCGAAGCAATCGTTTCTAGAAGCAAGGTGAGGTAAATCACCACAGCATAATGAATAGCAAGCGTGATGTGTTCTGCGATCTTCATGGGTAATCCACCCACAAACTGGTGTGTAGGCTCAAATTGGAACAGAACAGACTGTAGCAACCAGGAAAAGCGAGCAACAGACAAAAGCGGCACGTAAAAGAACTTCTGATGTCTAATCAGGAACCTTGGAAGACCCTTAAGTTCCTCTGGGTCTCCTTCAATAAGCTTCTCGGACCAGAGCAATAGTGGCATGGTAAGGATGTCAGGATCTCCTCCTGCTTGAGTGTGAACTACATTGGGTGCAGCATGATGATGATGGTGCTTGGCCTTCCACCAGGCAGCGGAGAATCCCTGGCAGATGTTCCCGTGGAGCAGTCCTGCAATGTTATTGTACATGCGGTTGGTGAAAACCTGATGATGGAGGAAATCGTGAGCCAGCCAACCAGACTGCTGGACGAAGAGAGCAAGCAGAACTCCTCCTATCACCGCACCAAACATGCCATTCAGCATCACGATGGCATTAACAGCTGAAACGAATAGGGCAGCATTAGATATTGTTTTGAAAAGGTAATACGGCTTGGAAGATTCAAATGCTCGCGCCTTAATCAGCTCCGCTTTCATAGCTGTGATATCTCGTCGGTATTCAGCTTCCTTTTCTGCGACCGAGGGGTCGGGGCTAACATCTTTTACAAGCTCTCCAACGTAAAACCGCGGCAGCCATTTTTTCACTGAAGTCGGATCAGTGGGATGGAAGGCGTTGAATACATCGGTGGCCTCTTTCCCTGCATAGGTGAATATGACCCGTCCTCCAGGATGCTCCTCGCCAAAGTCAGTGACATCATAAACTTTGTCCTTAATCGCAATCCAAGTTGATGATCCATTGCTACCGTTGTGTTCTTTGAGCTCTTTCTCGGTAACAAAAGCTTTCATAGCCTTTTCTCCCCCTTGGCTTTTGTCATCCGTTTCTGTCACAGCCCCAACTTTACGATAGGCAACGCTTGGCGCCATTTTGAAATTCTTTAAAGGCAAGGAAAATGTGAGTTAGTCACTCAAATGAGACATATCATGGTCTTTTTCTTTTCTAAGATTTTACTTCTGTGACCTTATCCACTTTTCATGTGGTCGAGATGGTTTGAGAGTTGTTAAGCTTTAAAGGAACCATGCAAATCGACGAGCGGCAAAATTTGCCCGTCACCCTCTGATGATTGGCAATGAAGGAACAGGAAAAAGAGAGGGAAGGTAAGGAGTATCAAAAGTCCAGTTTTCAACCTTTTCATTTTTTTTTTCTTTTTAATTTCTTCTCTTTTCCGAAACCACTTTCTTGCCCAGGTTTGATTTGTGTAAATGGGTCACGTAAAGCCTACAAATCCGGGTTCCTTGCTGGCGAGAAAAATGCATCAGAGTTCAAGTGCTGTTAGGTAACACTAAACAGGCAGTTGTAGTGAACGGCAATTTATTGTAGCTTATCCTACCAGTTGAGCATAATTCAATTAATTATGTAACCAGGTATAGTCGACGGCATAGTCAATTTTCAGAGTAGAACAACCAGCTTTTTATTTCAGAACAACAATATTACGTAACCAAGTGACTTAATGAACGAAATCCAACACAGCCTGAACGTGAAACAAAAACGAGGGTTGGATGTGCCGGCCAATGAAAAAAGTTTAGTCCTATTCTACCCTGCGGTAAAGGGTTTTCAGGAAGTAATATGGCTTATGTTCCCTGTAAAGACACAAATGACATACAACCGACAAAGCCACAAAAACAGAGAACGAATACCCAGCCAAAATGCAATAAGTCACAAACAGAGGTTTCTCCACTGTGTTCTGTGCCCAAGTAGGAGCTAACAATTGCGAGTATTCTTGAGGGCCCCGCCATCAAAACCTATTCGCCCCATACATTCTGAAACCATGAAGCAGCTATTTATAAGATTTGGATTAAAAAAAGTGCTCCAGTGTTTACATGGGCGAGACCTCACATGCATTAAATACAAGCGTAAAACAAAAAAACAAAAACAAAAAAAGACTGTCCAAAGCCTCAGCAGCATTGAACAAGAATTCTTTATATTGGCCCCTACAACACAAGCTGTGCAATAATGAAGTCGACCTGGAATGTGTTGACATTATCGACGGGTCAACATGGAGCGAGGTATTCCGTCTCATTCGAAACTCAATTAAGGAGCAAGTATCGTTCCTCAGCATAAAACCAACATGTCACATTTGTGTACCCTATTGTTATGATTTCTTCCTTCTTTTTTCCATGTTCATTTAGACATTTATGTACGTTTTTCAAATTTTGCTTATGTAACACCAGGGACGCTGTTGGTCATGTTCAATTTATCTGAAGAAGGTTTACAGTAACAGTTTAAAAGGTCGTGTTATAGTTGACCATAGTTTATCAGCTTTTTAAACGGACGGTCATGGGTTCGAGTCCGGTTCAAGCTAGGATTATTTTTCAGGCTTCTCTACAATATCTCGAGTTGCTTTATTAACTGTGATGATCACCGGCTTCATATCATAACTTCATTCTGTAAAAGAGCTCAGAAACTGAACTAGCGGCGTAAATGATTCCCTCCTTATGAGCCCGCTTGATTAAGCCTGAGCTCTACACATGCAGCACTGGTGAATATGAAATAACAAAATCCTTACCTGCAGTTATTGAAAAGGTCGACGAGTTATAACTGAGACCGTGACACTCAGCAGTGGACTGAATAAGTTGCTTTTGATTTGTACGAACATTTATAAGACATTTTATCATGAGGATATCACGGCCATCTCTTAGACGCAGAATTACCACCGTACAAGATAGCTGTGTCACACGCGTGGGTACCCTCGTGCACGATTCCACTCGTAGGCGTGTCTCGTTACATGAATAAATTCTCGTTCAATTTCATTAATTATAGGTACACATCCCTTGTTGCTGTATATTTTGCACAGTCATTGTTTTCCTTATATCAAAGCTGTGGTTAATCACACACGAAATCATTTTCGGCCATGATTTTTGGTCTGCGATGCCGCGTAAATTGTTAGAGTTCAGTACATAAATCGGGTTGAATCCTCAGGAGCCATATGGGATGTTGTCGACGTATGGTTTCCTGGGAAGTAGACCATACGGTTATCATTGAAAATTGAGAACAAGTAGACAAATAGGCGAACCCTTCAACACACAACCTGAAATTGATACCATGGGGCATTAACTCGCTCCACCAAGCGGTCAGCGTTTCACAGGCATCGCAGCTATTCAGTGCTGTGTAAAGTACTGGTCACTGAGATCTCGAGGCGTTTAACCCTCATAGGTTTGAGAGTTAAGTCCGTTATGCTTTACGTTCCATCACAGCAAAGTCTTATCTCTAAAATGTGATTGTAGATTGCAAAAAGTGAAAGAGGTTAACACCTAAATGCGATGCGTAAGTGCAAAGAACGAATCAAAGTTATTGTATTCGACACAGGGAAAGTAAGAGCATTAAAAGAAAGAAAAAGAAAGCTTGACTTGGTGAAGGCCAATGCCACAGACGATTTAGTATTGTCAAGTGCCAATATTGCTTTCATCACTGCATGATAATTCGTGGCGTGATTCTTTTAGTGTTTGTAAATGTAAATCCTTTGTTTTTTCAGCGGAGTCAAGCACACTTAGCTACCAAGGTAGTTTGCAGGCAAGCCACGTAAATAAACTGTAGTAATAATTCAAGTCAAACATAACCTGGTTAACATGTTACGTAACGTATGCACTGTTTCGTAATTTTTTTTGTCTTTTAAGCAAGGGGAAAATGCGTATAACCTAAATTTATACAGACGGCAAGGCATCCAGCGAGACCATGCGGAATTCAGTTTGCAGTTCGGCAAATACCGGAATGTATTGGTATTTTACGTTTAAACCGATATTTAATCTGCCTTGGAAAACCACACCAATTGATAAATAAGCCGGTAGTTAGGAACATGCCATTCTCATTTGGTCCTTGAATTATTACTGGAAACAATCGCGCAGTGGTTGAGATGCAGTCGACACAATTTCATCTATTGGTTTGTCCCTGGCTGATCTCTAGGACTCGCATAAGGCTAGTGAAGCACGGTTCAACATCGTGCAACACCTCTCAGTAGTCAGTAAATGTTGAACGACGTTGCAGCAACTCAGTTGTTGAATGGAATAACCTACTTCAACATTCAGCAAGGCATGATAAACGGTTCAACGTTTAACCTAAACAAGAGCTGCCATATTTGTTCGTCAAGAAATTTTGAACCGTCCGTCACCGGCTTTTGTTGGCGCTAACAACTCATCCCCTCCCATCACTTCAACAGGGAATCAAGGCATTGACGGAAACACAAATTCATAAAATCTCAACACAACGAAAGTCACTTTTAAAAGCTACAAAAGTTAGGTCGCAAATCTTATCACCAACAGCAATTTCGATCCTATTTGCTGCATAAATTGCCGAGCCATCAAATTGACGTTCAGACTTCCGTGTAAATGATCTTCGAGACCGCCATCGCTTAGCCTGCGAACGCAGCATCGGCAAATATTTGCCGGGCACCAGGCTTGTCTTCGCTGAGAGGACAGGATGAATTTGCTCTTCGACAAACATCCAGGTGTTCATCACGTAGGACGTCTAATTATCGTCGAAGAGACATCACCATAAACGGTTAAGGTATTGAATGGCACACATTCTGCTTGAGTGCAAGACCCGCCTAAAATCAATTAACTCTGACTTCCTACTTTTTATTATTTTAATTGTACATATGGCCACTGAGGTACGCATAACAACTGCATCAATCCAGGAAAACATGATACTGGAAACGTCATTTTAACAGAGAAATGTTGACGGGATTTGGTTACAATGGTACGGGAGGCATCCTACAAGTGAAAGAGAAACCGAGAAGCCTGTTGCGTTGCACAGAATGAGTTCCTTTGTTTGTGTATATCCGACAACTGATACGACAGAAAACTAGAGAAACAGTACATATTCTACTTTCTTTTACATCTCGTTTTTTATTGACAAGACCGGGGGACCAGAGACTGGACTGATGCAGAAAGCTGTGTAGTTTAGTGAGATGAGGTCGTTCATATTTTCAATTCTCGTGTTATTATTGAGTTTAATGATCACATCTTGTGCACGGATAGTTTTTACTGAACTGCCAACAAAAATATCACGTACAGAAGCTTCAGCCACAATTCCGAGGACAGATTTTGATCCCCAAGGTACGTACATGAGCCTGGAATCGTTTAATTGCAAAGTAGATCATGTGCGGTAAACGAACTGGAGTATGTCCTCATTAAATGCCTTGGACAAAGCACATTCCTCGTTGCGGATTCACGTGCATTGTCTTACTGTGGATGCCAGTGGCTATTCAGTTGATTTGTTATCGTTCGTTTTGTCTTTACCTGAGCTTTTGAAGTGGCCATTGGTTTGCTATCACACAGAACTACTAATTCACCACAAAGTCTAGGGATTGTGATGTATTTGGTAAGTATCGCTAATAGTGACCTTTACAGCCACGTTCACGGCTTGCAATCACATGATGAGCCCTTGCCGGCACGTTCGAGATTACTTTTTGCCATTTTCGATGGAAATAGGTAGGTTTTGTTCATAACGCATGCACCCGGCTCAGCTTTTCGTAGCCTACTCGTAAACAACTGAACCACCTGAGTCATCTTCCCCTTCTGATGAACCAAGAAATCAACAAGGAATAACTTCTGTTTTTCATTTCCCATCTGAAACACCCGCCACTGTTGCGTTTCAGAAAAAATCAACATAGAGGCTCCAGCGCATGATTTTTGTCAATCCGGCTGACCGCACTCTATCTCAACCTCTCATGCCAAGCGCTGAACGCTGAACCTATGGTGAACTCACAACGTGTAAATAAAAAGATGGTGTTTTCTACTTACCTACTAGATGCAGTTTATCGTTACTAACTTGCTTCAAAAACCACCTAAGGTTAGAGGAGTTCCTAAAATAAGTATTTTTGACTAAAACTCAGGACTCCATACACTTGACGGCTTGCTCCTTGTTGAACAATTTGCAACCGACGCAATTGATTATTATTATGCAGGATTGAATATAATTGATTGCCAGCCTTTAACACACACACACCCAGACACATATATTATTTTTTTTCCTGTAACTAATTTACTTTATGTACCCAGTTCATGCCAATTTTTTTTTAAAAGTCAATCCCTTCCCTCTGACTCAATACTAAGGTTTGCTTGGAAACACACAAGCATCGTGAAGTAAGTACCGAGTGTAAACACATTTCTAATCGTATATGACTCACTGTGACAAATGCACTGCATTTGGTCGGAAATGAATATCCCTTGGCAGATACGAAGTTCCTTTCCATTTCTATTACTTAACAGTTGTTTCTGGTTTCTGCTCATTGCTACCTCATTTCCTTTTGCAGACGAAGGGAGCTCCCTTGGTGAACAGCCCTGCAAAGACGAACTGGATCGCTGGGCATGCAACTTCGAGATCGCTTTTAAATTGGCATGTGAATCAGAAATGATTGAAAAGTGTAGATATTCCTGCAACTTATGTAAGGAAATTCCCCTTCTAGTATTTCAGATAAAAACAACGTAAAGAAGATTCCTTTTCACAACAGTCGTGACACTCAATGCCCGCAAGCATTTGTTTCAAATACCAGTCAACGAATTTAATTTCGCAATGAATTAAAACCAAAACACCAGTCATTCAGTGCAAAGGGAACGCTTAGGTATTCTTAAATTTATTTTTTAATTCTAATTAAAAATCTTCCTGGATTTGAACAGGAACTCAGAGGTTTATATAGGGGTTATATGGCGCATGACAATTCGGTAAGCAGAGTTAACCAAACGTGGCCGCAAATGCAATAGTACGGAGCTTACGAAACGACGACGACGACGGCTGCGAGGACGTCATTTCAAAATGCAAGTTCGCATTATTCGTATCACTACGCAACTATTCTCGTTCCGCAGTTAAAATATGCAGTAAATTGCGAGGAATTAAACTGGTGAGAGCGGGTTAGAAGCATAAGGAGAAAACCGAAAATTCATGGTCACACGTTAACGTCCTCCACAGAACCTGAAATTTTGTCATTTCACATCGTAATTTGGGAGACCACGGCAAAGAGATGTACCAAAATGTAAAACGCATGTGCAGAGCGTGCAAAGCCATTGTGTTTGCTCACTAAACCTATCGTAGCTTCGTCGTTGCCGTCGGCGTCGTTGTTTCGTAACCTCCCTGGTAAGAGGTTCTTAGGGTCTTGCCTCTTTGTGATACTCCCTTATCTCCGCCCGGCCATTAGCTTCACTGAGGTGCCACTTGAGTTTCTGGTCCACTCACATTTACGGTGCACACAAGTCTCCCGTGCGTGGAAGCCCTTACCATTTTGACTACAAATATTTTTCTTAACTATCGTTCAGAGCTGACTGGAATAAACTGCCAAATTGATAGTGGTTTCGACCAATTTTTTAGGAATTCTATTCATGCGCAATTTAATGAACCTCCTTGCGCCAGGAAGTTTGGTCTGATCATTTGCGATCTCGTCTTCATTGCAGGCTAAAAGAGAAAATTCCACAGTTGAGTTGAAGAAGATTGTACGTCGGTTGAACGACTCGAATGAAGAGACGCATATGGCCCCTATTCAAAATATGCTGCCTGAGTGCACGCCTGCTCTTAGTGGAGGATTAATATTGAATAAAATACAAAGTTCCTAGACGTTTTTCCACCATTCCAACACAGCGACTCCACAGTTTTAAGGGTCCTTGTTTTACACTTTGTGGAAAGATCTATAGAAAAATTGTAGTTTTAGTTTATAATAGTGGATTGGATAAACAGGAAGGTTAGAAACACTGCACCTGTCAGTGAGAAAATCCATCCTGTCCCTCTGCAAACGAAGCAAATTTATCTTTCTTCGTTCATTTTACATTGGAATTCAAATATCAAATCGAGATTTCGGCCCGCGGATCGTATAGGACCACAGAATGTCCTTCGCTGCTTTCGACTGGCCGGTTGTCCCTTGGATGATGTACACCTACGGTTGAATTTCTGTTGCCGACTGACCAGCGATTACTTTTAACGTCAGATTGTAAGTTGTGACATTTTCCTTTCTCGTCTCTTTTTTCGAGTAATAGCCAGTCGACATAATTCAAGGGTTCCGTGTCAGTTCCGGGAGCGATACTGTTATTCAGGCCGCTTTTTTTCTGTTTTAATGCCTTTTATTTTTTTTCGAATGCGCGGATCCTATTCACAACCCCCGTATTCAAAGTAAGGTCTAACCAGGACAAGGTAAGCTCCTTGCTTGGATTTTCTTCTTATGAAGCCGCTTTACCTGCGATCCCGGGGATATGTTCATTTCCAGTCTCTGGACGTCAATACACGGCCAAGTATCTGTGGTGTATTACAGCTTCCAAGGGAAATTTCGTGCTGGAGATGCTTAGGTTGGTACAAAGGTGAACATTTGCCACCTGTCAACTCGGTCTTGTGTTGTAAATCTGCGTCATTCTCACTTTTGACTGCACCGTAAGAAATGGTGTCATTCGCAAAGAGGCCGATAAGCGTTTTTATGCTTTCGTTAATATCGTTTACCTACAGGAGGAACATAGGTGGACCGGGCAAGGTTCCCTGGGGCACTCCTGGCCTCATGGGAATAGCAGATGACTATTCTCTATTAACAAAGTCTCTTTGTTGTCGGGTAGTCAGCAGGAAACAAATCTCTATTCAATCTCTCTTCTTGTTGTTTTCTTGCGTTACAAATTCATTGTCCAGTAGAAAAGGTTTCATCTTACAAACGCCAAGCTGTCGAAGTATTTCAAATCAGTAATAATTAATAATAACAATATATAGCGTCATTTACATACGCTCATCAACAGCTCTTTATAATAAATTATACATCATAATAATCTATACAACTAAATGAGCAATTTAATATTAAAATCACTAATATCTAATTAAATTAGTGAAATCCAGAGATAGGACTAAGCTTCTCTGAAAAGATAGGTCTTTAGATAATTCCTTTTTGAGGACAGATTTCAAACTTTTAAACAGCTTCGAGGAGTAGATAACAAATAAAAGGGGACCCAGACATGAGCCATGCGGGACACCACACTTCAGATCACATTGGCGCGACAATGTTCCCTGTGCAGAGATATACGCTGACGTCGGTTGCCCAGATATGATTTAAACCAGTGCTTCTCTGCAAATCCCAAACTCCATGTCTCACGTTTGAGCAATATTTGATGGTGGACAGTGTCAAATAACTAATAGGGTTACATGTTGGTAATTCATTTTCAACAGGATATCGTTCATGACCTTTAAAATAGTGCAGTCTTTGTGCTAGGTGTTGTCTCTACGACGACTGCATTACAGGATAAATGTCATCCTTTGCAATATGGAAACGTATTTGGTTGAACACAGCCCTTTCCGTCAACTTTGACACCGGCGTACTGAAAGTTACTTACAGATTTGTAGTTTTTATATAAGATCTAACCCAGCCTTCTTCAACTGCACACTAACTAGGTTTCCTGGCACATCAACATCTCCAACATGAATGTTAAAATCACGTGTGATCAATAACCACTCAAGCGTCATTACGATGGACTGCAAGTAACTTGAAAACTCTTCCCAAAATACACTCGTTGTAACAGGGTGGTTTTCAGAGTACGGAGGGCGATAGACAAGAACAATTCGCAATATGTAACAACCATATTTCACACTCCATTCCAAAAATTCCAAAGGTTTCGGTTCACCCACCGGCACCCAGTTTGTTCACATTCAGTTAATGCTCTCCCTCAACAACAGCTGAGCGGTTCCACCTCGGTACGACCAGATCGTGAATGGTTCAATAATTTAAACCCAGGTGGATTGTTCTCAGCCCAGTTTGCATCATCAATATGAGTGAGCCAGAAATAATTAGATTTTGCAGCCGTCATTGCAGTCTGTAATATAAAAATTAGGTACTACTTAATTAATCTTTAAGAAAAGCACATTCAGCTGATTGCCATTTTATTGTCTAACTATAGCATAAATATTACTTTGATTTTTACAATGTATTTGCATGTGTATATTTATTATGTGCATTATTTGCAATTTTCAGTATTAGATGTTTCATCGTAAACCTGGTCTTTTCTTTACATGTAACATTAAAAAATTAAAGTCTTTATGGTTTTGTGAGAAATCTGACTATAAATGAAGGTAGATCTAGTGAGGGTAAATGTGTTCTGTAGGAAGAATAAATATCACTCTGACCTGGGGCACCTGTCATCTTAAACCAGACGCCGGTGCGGTGTAACAAAATGAGTTCTCGGTTTTGCCTTCGTCACGTCTTCTTTCTATCCACTGGACAACTTGATTGGTTTTGCTAGGGCTTATCCGTTGGATAGTGATTTATCCGGTAGATAGCGTTATTCTCCCTTTGAACAACCCAGGCCAGATCTATAAAATACCTTCTGAATATTTTAAGTTTTACTCAGTAACTGCCGCAAAAAGCTATGACCTTGCCGCGTTGTTGAAATGACCTATAGCTTTTTAATGATATTGTACATGCATCACCGTATGTTACAACAGGATTCTAATCTTCTTCCATGACGTCAGACGTGTAAATTACAGAATAGGGAGTGAGTGATGTAAAAAACGTTCACTCATAAAGCGCCGGGGAACCGTACTTCACAACGAGTTAAAGTGTAAACAAAATTAAACAGTTCCTGACACAACAGCAAAGAGCAACTACAAATGTCTTCTTCTCGCGCAACCCAAGCGTCAGAAGAGGCAAGCAAGGCTCGGCCTGCAACTGGACAGAGAATAATGATAACTGTCGTTATTTTTTTGTCGATGGCTGTTGTCTTGTTGATCGCTAGCCTAATTTTGATGCAGAAGGAGATCAGAAGCCTGAAAAGTTCTCTTGCAGAGTTTGAGTTTTTGGACGGTAAGTTTGCAAATTATATTGTTGTAGATATTTTTATAATTATTTACGATAATCAGCAGCAAAGGCCGGATAAAGTTCTAGTAAATTGTCACGCGTCCTGAACATCTTCATGCATGCGTAAATTATTTTCCGATTTATTCTCCGACAGTTTTAGTTTCAAAGTTTCAGGACCAACTGAATGACCCAACTAGTTTATGCTGATTCCTGCACTGTAATGTATCTTAGCTTTGAGTCAGTGCTAAACGTTGAGTCGCCATGTCAGACCACGCACAAGAGACTGCGGATACGGCTAATCCGTGGGCAGAATTGAACATTCTGTACAGAATGGCAAGCTCCTAAAAATGAGCTCTCAAAATGCCCCTGATAGAAGCAGTAATGTGGGAAATACTTTTTAGAAGCTGACGCTACGCAATATTTGTCCGACCACTCTTTTCACACGTTTCGTGCAGAGGAAGACGCCGCGTCTGTTTAATCATGCAAACAAATTTCACATATTAATACCAAATCCTTTTTTGATCCCACTCTTTTGTATTACATCATTACCCATCCTGAGGTTAGAAATCGTGCACATTAAATTTACAAGCAAACACTCTCCGCATAATGAGCGTGTCTCTAGTCCAGTCTAACCTCATATAAGTAAACCCGGCCTGTTTACTTCATACTCGCTTCAATTTACTGAGTTTTCCGCTTCCCAACCGACTTGGAACAATCTGGAAACTGCAAGTTACTTAAAGGGGATAACGAGGTATAAGGGTGGGATCCAAGCCCCGGGATCTGGGATCACAACCCCCGGGATCGGGATCAGCGGTGTTTTTCATTGAATCAAGGATCAGGCGTTCTGGATCAACAAAATTTTGCGAGATCAGGGATCAAAATTCTCATCACTTTTGGAACCAGGGATAAAAAATTTGGGTAAAAATTACGGGATCAGCGATGAAAAAATATACCTCGTTATGACCCTGTTTTGTTTGCGACAATAAAAACTCGCTCCCCCGTTCTGTAAGAAATGAGATAAATATACAAACTATTAAATCAATGAATAATTGGAAAAACAAGTGGTAAAGGCCAGCGATCCACTTTGGATTGGCTTTTGTGTTTAATTCTCATTTTCCCAACCTTATCAAAAGGTCAGCAACGTGAGCAGTACGTTGGATATCAAATGAAGTTATCGATACCGGACAGGCAATTCACCTCCTCATCAGTTCCACTCGGGTAGCTCCATTCTTATCTTTCGCCCTGGGTTCAGTACCTGTCGAAAACTGACTCCCTCAGTCGCCATAAATTAGAGAGAACGAAATGAAAACAATCTAATCAGGGCATATATATAAAAGAAAAACAAAACAAAAAAACAAACAAAATAGGACCAAATGTCTATTAAATTAGCTTTTGTTCAACAGGTGATGATGCAAGAACACAACATAAAGCCCAGACCTCCAAGCTGGCCAAGAGACGAATCACACTCAGGCGGCAGATCAAAGGCAAACAGGAACCGCCTCCAAGGTCCCAACAAGGTATTTTATCACCAACGTGTTTTATCACTGAGGATAATTACAAAGTTGATGGTAATACAACGGCTATATCTGTAATAACAGAAAACCCTAATTAACCTCGAGCAAGTGAGAAAGAAATTGAACGTTTTCTGATTTCCATCTCAATTATTGTGTACGTTATGTAACCAGCAATGCTGATGCGTTTTAAATCCTTGTTTTCTCATGGCTGGAAGGAAAAAAAAAAACAAAAAAACAAAACAGCGGTGGCTCTTCAAAAATGTTCTCCAGTATAACCCCTCTATTTTCGACTGAACAGGTCTCCTTTTTGACTACTGATGGGTTTCCACCTATTTGAGGCAAAAATGTAACATATGTATCATAGCAGGACACTTAATACGGAGGCATAGTTTGCTGTTTCAAACATTGCTTTTTGTTTCTCCCATTAGGCAAATGCGAACCAATTACAATTCCATTCTGTCAAAACATGTCTTACACCATGGGCCAGTTTCCAAACCTCCTCAACCACCAAACACAAGAAGATGCTAAGGCTGCGATAACCGCCCCAGAGGTCACAAAGCTCATACAGAGTCAATGCTCCCCTGAAATAAGACCTCTACTGTGCTCCGTCTTTGTGCCTCCCTGTAATGGCCTTGGGAGAACTGTAGTTCCCTGCAAAGAGCTCTGCAGACGTGTTACCAAGGCGTGCAAGAATGAAATAAAGCAATCTAAAATAGAGTTAATCCCTTCAATGAGGTGTCGGAGGCTACCGAAAGAGAGCAGCCCTAAGTGCTTTGATGGATCGTGGCCAAGGAACACCCCAGGTAAGAGTCTCATTTAGCGATCTTGTACGTTTCAGAAATGCTACCATACCAAAACTATTTCAATCTACGGACGTTATACATAGTCCACGTGCATGAAAGTGAAGGGTCCAGCCGTGCACTTTCTGATTTCGATGTTCTCTCTCAGGTTTACTTGAATCTGCCGTCAAAGTAAATCGCAAAATTTTTAAATTAGTTTGTAATTATCATCCCCAACGTTTTCAACAGCAACAAGTTGTAAACAAGTGTCATTTCCCCAGTGTGCTAACTACAGCAATAGAATATCTCCATGGCGAGCTCAGTTTCCTAATTACTTTGGTCACATGTCGGAGGACGAAGCCATGGCTGGGTTAAATCGGTTTGATCCAATCTGGCCGCTCGCTGGCACTGACTCGAAATGTGCTTCTACCTTATCGCATTTCCTTTGCAACATGTACGCCCCCAAGTGCACAAGTTCCAAGACTCGTTTACCACCGTGCAGAGAACTGTGTCTCGACGCCAGATCTAAATGCAAAGGCTTTCTTAGACTCATCAGGAAAGAGAGTGGTTTTATTTGGCCCAAAGATGTTGAGTGCAAAAACTTTCCCCGGAAAGGTACCGATCCTTGCTACATGAAACCAAAAACAGAAGTTACAGCTTCTAGTGCCTCGCCGACAGGTAAGCAACAGACTGCCCTGACTCATTAAGGTATAGTTAAAGGTTAACCACATCAGTTGCATAAGCGGATGACACTAAATAAACTAGCGCTGACGTTTATTGCCTTAACTTTGATTGTGCAATAAACATTATCAATAAAGTATCGGCTTAATCAAATTATGCCTCTGCTGCTTGTGTTATGAACAATGTGCTATTCGCCGTGCTATCCAGTGGAAAATTCTTCTGCGTTCCGCGGGAACTCTTTACTTTAGAAAGAACATAAACTGGTGTCAACTTTTGAGCAATCAAGCATGGTTTCCTTGATAGTGTGTTGCTGCTATACGACTAAACTCTCCCTAAGCCATTTATTTATTTTAAGTAATTATTCCGAGAAAAATGAAGTCACTGGTAGGATAGCGTATTTATTGCATCTTATGGCGCAAGGTATGAAGAAAAGCGGGACCAATTCGTTAACAAACCGGTGTTACAATGTCCGTAAAAGGCCATTTTTTCAACAATAGATGGATTTACAGAACAAAAAGATGGTAATTCACGTGGTAGATTCAAAATTTCCTTTCGCTAGACTCTGCCAAAGTTTGATTATTCGGCGAATAGCGAACTACATTTCATAATAGTTTTTGGCGGCTTCCACAGCCACCTCTTTTATCCGCAAATTCATTGAAATGTAGTTACGTCTCAAAATACTGACTCAAACTTGAAGATTTCAAATCTCGCGCCGCACAAGTAATTTGAAAACGACGAAACAATCGGCTGCCAATGCTACCAGCACGTTCCCTTGTTGCAACAAACAGTTCAGCAGTTTGTTTAGGGCAGAATTGTGACCCGAAATTTCATTTTAGTTCTAAGATCGTCTAATCGACAATGATGGCAAAATCCGCTAACTGGAGAAAACAACAAATGCCTTTAGTTAAGAGATCGTGTGTGATGAGGACTTGGACCCGATACAATAAACTATTTCTTGAGAATTTTCTTCACCATAATTGCCTGTTAGACACATATTTTATTAACTGAAAATTGTTCGTATAGTGCAAAACATCTTTAAAAAATACACTATAGTAATAAATGCAAAGTATTTTCACTGAAAAACTCTTAAATTGAATCCTGTTAATTAATTTGGCCTTTCGTTCGCTGGAAACTGAGAAAAACGAAATGACTCTGAAAGTAGAAATTCTCTATTTTTTCTTTCAGGAAAATGCCAATCCATTAAGATTCCATTGTGTAAAAACGTCCCATACAACATGACACAGTTTCCAAACGCTTTCCAACACAAAACGCAAGAGGAAGCTGCACTTGAAGCTCACCAATTCTGGCCACTTGTGGAGGTTAACTGTGCAGACGATTTGGCGTTTTTTCTTTGCTCCCTTTACGCACCTCTTTGTTCACTTCTGGAGAAACCAGTACCTCCCTGTAGAGGTCTTTGCTCCCGTGTGAGAAGAGGATGTGAACCTCTGTTACGGAGATATGGTTTTCGTTGGCCTGAACGTATGGCATGCGAACAGTTTCCTGAATTTCATGATGAGGAAGTCTGCCTTGATAGACCCACCGCAACAGCAGCCACAATCAAACCGTCGCCACCAATCACAAGTAAAGAAGGTGAGGTTCTCTTCACAAACAGACCAATCCAGGGTCATGCTAGCTACGGTCTTACAGGCTAGTCGACAAGATTGAAACTGCTCTATTATCTTTTGTAGCGAGGACAGTTTCCCAGCCTGATAACTATCTCTTAAATTTACTTTTGATTTTAGAAGAGAGATGCGAGGCTTTGACAGTTCCACTCTGTTCAAATCTACAACATAAATATAATATGACACGGCTTCCCAACTACTTCAAACACCTCACACAAAGAGAGGCAGCCCAGGAGGTCGATCAATTTTTTCCACTTGTGAGAGTTAACTGTTCGGCAGACTTAGCGCTGCTTCTGTGTTCTGTTTACGCTCCTCCTTGTGAGGGACCGCACAAACCCTGCAGAGAGCTTTGTAACCGGGTTAAGAGGGGCTGTGCCGGTGTTCTCAGGGAATTTGGGATCTTATGGCCCGAGAGCATAGCATGCGAGAAGTTTCCTTTGGGAAGAGCTGACGAAATTTGCCTTGATACGCAAAAAATTCCAGCAACCACGGCTCAAACATCGGTTCCCAAAGATGATAGATTCCTTTCCTCCGGGAATGGCACTGAATACATGGATACAAGTTCTGTCGGTGGACATTCAACTGCAGTTCCATCTACGACTCATGGATAATAAATAAACCATCTTCCTTATTGCGGACGCTTGTTCGCGGTTGCACGTAATCATAACTTAAATTTAACGCAGGTATTGGAACATATTGGATCATGAAGCGCAAACATAGCTGATCAGATCGTGTAGTTTTCATAAAATTCTGGAAAATGTGCTATTTTCAGTCCCAAATTGCGGAGTTCTCAGTTTTGATACCAACCCAAAATGAGCAAACATCCTGAACTCGGGAAAGAGATGCAATTTAGAAAATGGTTTAAACCCAGGAATGACATACTTTGATGTAGTTTGATCGTCTGGGTGAGCGTAGTCTTTAGAAGGACTGTTGTTGGTGGTGATTGACGTTTCGATAACGCACCAATTACTGTTCAGTCTTCACAGCCAATAACAACATGGCTCAACTGACAGACAACCAATAACATCGCGTTTCCGCTGACCAACTAGCTATACGACCAGAGTACTAAGACGATCAAAACGCAGCATTCTTATCTACAGTCCTCCTCACGCCTACGCTCACCCGGACAATCAAACTACATCAAGAGATACGATTTGTTGATGATTTCAATGTTTCTGGAAAACATTGAAATATAGAGTTTTACGGCCTGGAATAGCAAAGATTTTAATTTTGGTATGAACTCGGATCAAAAAAATTAAAGGAGCCGTGCGTGGCTAGGAAAATATCGCACTGAAACCTTTCTGGCATCTTTCTGCAACCTGGCGATGATCTTACAGCTCCAAATGGAAAAGTCCTGATTTTGATACCAACTATCATGAGATAGACGGAACTGAGTGCTTACCGCAACAATCAAATGCGATTTCGCGCTCATTTCGCCAGTCGATGTTTCTGGCGGGGCATGTTCATCAAACTTGGCTTTTTACATTCCCAAATAGCAATGGTCGGGGCTTGATTCATGCTCGCCTTAGAAGGAGTAAAAGTGAATTCTTTCTGATTTTAAATTTCCTGGTGACTTTTTAGAAATGAAACTTTTTTGTGTTTTAACGGACATATTAGTCACTGAAGGTCCATGTCCTTGATGCACAGGGCTCGCAAAGCACTGAGTTGTTGTTGATGTTGTTGTTGTTCTTTTCTTTGTGCTGCGGTCTAAGAGCCGGCATTACTGGGTAGGGTGGGTTAAGATTATTTCTCATTAAACAGAAGTCGCAATCCTCTTTTCGAAACTGTGCACGTCGCGAAATGAAATAAAAAGAGGAGGTCCCGGTACCCTTTTTCAGGCCCTAAGACCGCAGTTCATACCTGCTTTGACGAGTTATGATCT
>BLFK01000517.1:334745-339032 GCA_014634185.1 Astreopora myriophthalma
CCTTGATGCGCTAAATCAACTGCTTTATTTCTGAGGGAAGTGGGTATAATGATTCTGTTTGCTCTCAAAACCAAGCCATTGAATACTGAGATTTCTTCTTTCAGTTGCTTGTATCGCTGAACGTCTGGGCTTCTCCACTGATCTGTTTCAACTGCTTTGACTACGGCTTGCAATTCTACGTCTTCTTTGGTTGCTTGCTTAATTTCTTCGAGTGTCATTGCCTTTGGGACAGCATTGTTGCAGACAAAATTGACGTAATCTTCAGCGATATTCTGTTCCACTGGGTCTGAACTGGGATGCCGGCTCATGAAATCAGCAGGGTTTTCTGCATCTCTTCCAGGTCTGTAAACGAGTTTACAGTCATAAGGCATCAGTCGTAGTTTCCACCTTTCAATCCGTGCTGAGGCTGGCTTGTGGTTACTAAAGATACCAATGAGTGGCTTGTGATCAGTGGTGACAGAAAACTGGGCTCCATAGACGTAGAGATGAAAATGTTCCACACCCCACACTACGGCAAGCATTTCTCGCTCTGTTTGAGAATAACGGCTCTCAACATCACTCAAAGATCGACTTGCATAACTGAGGACTTTGCCTTCTTGCAACAACAAACCACCAAGGCCAACTGGGCTTGCATCTACAACAATGTCGGTCTTCTTCTTTGGGTCAAAATAGGACATCACTTGGTCTCCAACTAAAGCTTCTTTCAACACTTCTAATGCTCTCTGCTCTTCTTGTTCCCATTTCCAGGGTGTGTCTTGTCTCGTCAGGAGGCGAAGTGGGGCTGTGATCGTGGCATAGTTCGGAATGAAACGTGATACATACTGAGTCATGCCAAGCAAAGACTTGACTTCACTGGGGTTCTTCGGAGGGCTTGCTTTTTGGATTGCTTCGACCTTCAAAGGATCTGGTCTGATGCCACTGGAGCTGAAAATGTGCCCATAAAACTTGATTTCGTTTTTTGAGAACTCACACTTGTCTTCATTGAGACGCAGGTTGTTTTCTTGGAGTCGTTGAAGAACGCCACGAAGATTCACGTCATGCTCTTCTTGGCTTTTTCCGAACACAATAATGTCATCGGAAATGTTCTTACATCCCTGTAAGCCGTTTAGGATCTCCCTGATTCCTTCTTGGAAAATTTCGGATGCTGCATTGATTCCGAATGGCAGTCGCTTGTATCGTCTTAGGCCAATATGGGTGCTGAAAGTGGTGACATTGCGACTTTCCGGTGCAAGTTCAAACTGGTGATACCCTGAAGACAGATCTAAAGTGCTAAAATGGGTTGCTCCATTTAAATCAGCAATGAGGTCATCTTTGGTTGGCATTAGGTGTTTTTCTCTCTTGATTGCTTTGTTTGCCTCACGCATATCAACACAGATTCGGACGTCTCCAGATTTCTTTGGCACGACGACAATGGGACTAATCCAAGGAGTGGGACCATCAACTTGTTCAATGATACCAAGCTCTTCTAACCTTTTAAGCTCTTTCTCCACGGCATCTCGAACATGAAAAGGAATTCTACGGTGTGGTTGTGGTCTGGGGATCACCTCAGGATCGACATGTAACTTAACCATCTTGTTGGGTACCTTTCCTACACCTCTGAACAAAGACTTGAACTCTTCCTTGAGGGAGTCAGGGCTGTTCTCTGTCTTCTCAGCAACGGTGGCAGTGTTAACATATATCACAGTCAAACCAAGCTTCTGTGCAGTGTTGTAGCTGAGCAGATTGCCGGTCGTACCCTTCACAACATGTAACTGAGTGGTAGTGGTGACGGTATCAGATTTTATAGATGCTGTGAAAGTTCCTAGCACAGGGAGAGGGTTTGCTGATCCATACGAATAAATCTTGTTCTGAGAAGGTTGTAGCGTTTGGTTACCATAATTGCTCATTCTTCGAAATGTTGTTTCATCCAAAAGGTTGACAGATGTACCTGTATCAATCATCATCTCTACAAAAGTTCCATCTATTTATACCAGACACATTGGGGGCTTCTTGCTCTCTGGATAATTTACTCTGTAGGCGTACTCGTATTCTTCATCGGACTGTTGGCTAGGTTTTACATATGCCACAGTTTGAGTTTTTGATCTGCAAACATGAGCAAAATGACCGACTTTGCCACATGCTCTGCATGATTTACCGCGAGCTGGACATGGATTCCTACGATGAGCATAGCCACCACAATCACCGCATTTCTCCGGAGCTCTGGCGGGCCTGTTTGTGTAATGGCAATTGCGTGACCGTGACTGGGTTGAACGTGACGGCAAGGAGTTTGTGCTTCGCGGCCGGGAACGACGATCGCTTCCGGTGGTCTTGATTCTGTGAACATCGGAGTCGGTTTTTTCCACTTGTTTGGCTTGTTGTTCGCTGAGTTCTAGCGCTCGTCCCAACTTTAAGAGGTTTTCTAGCGAAAGGTTTTCCCGAAGCGCATGGCGTCGTAAAGAACTTGAAGTGCACGTGAGAATTGTGTGCTCCTTGATTTCTTTATTGATGTCTGAAAATCCACAGGTTTTCGCAAGCTGCCGCAGTCGAGTATGAAAGCTATCCAGCGATTCATCTTCGTTTTGTTTTGACTGGCGAAAATTGAAGACTTCATAGGCGATGTTCGTCTGTGGCGAGAAGTACTCGTTAAGTTTGGCGACCGCGGTGTCATAATCGTTGTCGTCTCCAGTGTCGGGCAAAGTGTCAAATATTTCATCGACCGCTTGACCAGCGTAGTGTAGTAAAAGCGCTCGTTTTCGTTTGGGAGCTGTGATATTCATTCCAGTGAGCAGGCGCTCTAGTCTGCCGAGCCATTTTTTTCCATCGGGGACCTGCGTTGCCGTCTGCATGGACGTCAAAGACTGGAAAATTTGGTAATTAAACCGCCATGAGGTTTGTAAACACGCCACTAGCTGCTGTTTTGTTTTGAATATTCTGAAAAAAACGCCGTCGGATCTCCACGACAATCGTTTGAGGGCTACTAATGCATAACCAAAATGGTTTCGCTATGAAGAGTGCTAAATCCTCGTCGACAGATGTGGTGTCGAGCCGACTACGAGTAAACACACCGCCATGCTTGTGTTCCAGTGATTTTACTCTCCCGCGTTTCCTAATACATGTGCATAATTATGACTGATTAACGACATTACAGGATCTAAATCTTAATGCGTCTCAACACGCTTTTACAGAGCACAGATCTACTATGACTGCGCTTGCCAGCATCACAAAAGACTGGTATAACGCCACAGATTCTGGTAGCCCATGTAATGCGTGCATGTGGTCTTTGTAGACATCCGAAAAACTTTCGATCTAGTTGATCATGGAGTTTAGTTGACTAAACTCGCTGGCATGGGCATCGCCACGAGCTTTTGGAAGTGGACACAAAGCTACCTATTAGACAGAACAAAGCTCCTGGGAGTCCTCTCCAGAATTGAGATGATTGCTGGTGTGCCCCAGGGTGGTGTCATTTCTGTTACTCTTTTTAATGTGCATGTTAATGATATTGAGGAGTGCATCCCCAGGGGAATACCTGTATCCACCAGCAAGTACGCTGGTGACTGCACCCTATACGACCCTGTATTTGGCTATCGCAGTTCTTTGTTTCCTGCTGAAGAGGTACGATTTGAACCAAATAACAGCCATGACCGCTGCAAGTTTAGACAATAAAAGATTGTGATGTACGGCGTCGAACGCTTTCGACAAGAGCTGAAATCAAGTCGCCTAGTTAAAAACTCCAATCCCAAAAAAAAGGATGCAGATCTCCGTCATCAGCTGGTTTGTTTGTTGCCATGTCTAGTTTAGCGGAAGTTCTCCCCAGTTTTATATAAATACAAACTGCTGAAGTCACTCGCGGGATTTTTTTGATACGACACCAAAATGTAGCGTTCATTGATTTCCATCTCATTGAGCTTGTCGGCGAAAAGGAATATGTCATTGATGGTGTGATCATTGACGGACAAGGGTTTCAACTTCTCGTGCAGCCACTTTGCAGGCTTGTAATTGTACGTTCCCTTGGTTGATAGTATTGGACGAATGGCTCACTTCTTCTTATGGGTTTTTTGAAGACTGTAGAGATGTGCGAGTCTCGAACCCTTCCGTATTACTGAATCCGCCATGATTTTGGGTAAAATCCTTTGTATAACCGAGGATAACTCCTTCTCCTTCTGAAGTAATGGATAGTAGTGCTTCGGGGGTCTTCCTCGTATTATTGGTCTCTCAACACTCACGGGTACGAATTTTGTCACGTCATTAATGGATGACTCCTTCAATAGACGCACATAGTCAGATTTGTCCGTCACTACTACTCCTGAA
>BLFK01000517.1:342706-416447 GCA_014634185.1 Astreopora myriophthalma
AGTGGGGAACTTCATCTCCCAAGATATAAAACAGCCATGGGCCAGTCAACATTTGAGTATGCTGCTGGAAAGGAATGGAATGATCTCCCCAAGGAACTGCGCGCCTGTAAAGCGCTAGGACTTTTTAAAATTAGAACTTTTAAATTTTTAATAGAATTAGACAAGACGCAACACATATGTAGTGTATAAGTTTTCTTTTATATTGTAATTAATCTTAACTTGCATTGACGATTGAATTTGTATTTTTAGTATATTTCTTATGTACTGATCTCCGGTTTATACCAGTGCTTTACGTTAAAATCGCTGATCGGATATTTCAGTTTAAATAGAGCATTTATTATTATTATATATCATATTGGCAGTGTTTTGATCTTTTACTGTAATATTACCGTAATTCTTATCGCCAAAGGTAATAAATAAAGGTATTATTATACATTACAGGTTATTTCAATAGTAAGATGAAAACAATAATGGAATAAGAGAAGCGTTAAATTAATCTTTTGAAGAGAGTCAAATTATTATGGCAAGATGGGTAAGTAATGATTCAAATTGGCAGATTCATTCAATTGATCGACATATAATTAATATTTCAAGTTATCAACCATTAAGAGGAGGCAGTTACATAAAATTACCACCAGAGCTTTGTAATAGCACAAAGGATTGGCAAATATCAAAAATAATGATAATCGATGTTTTAGGTGGTGCCATATTAGACATTTGAATCCGCAGAAGAAAGATACACAAAGAATAAAAATGTCTGTTAGAAAATACATTGAAAAATTAAATTTTAAAAATATTGAATTTCCAATAAGAATAAGAGTTTCCAAAAATTATGAAAACAAGCCAAAACTAATATTAATGCTTTTGGTTATGAAAGTAAAACAAAATATGCTATATGTATTAGTAAAAAAATGGAATTATTACTAATATAGTCATTATGTTTTAATAAAATATTTTTAATAGATAATCGTCGGATGTTAGGGTTAGTTTTAGTACTTATCTAACAATAGTAATAAGCAAGGCCGAAATCAAAAAACAAATATCAACAAGGACTAATTCAAATGAACGTTATTACAATAAATGGAAACCTTTAATTGACAAGAAGTTTGTAACTTAGAGCTGAAAATTACTTTTCTTTGTACTTTGTAAGATAACGGATATAAGCAAGCCATAGTAGTGAATGTAACTGTATTCCTTTTTTCGTTTGTTGTATTCTAGTGTATTGAAAGTATTATTTGTATGTATTGTATGGGTAAATAGATATTGTCAATAAATAAATTTAAAAAAAATCGTTGGATGTTGACCTTCAGTAGCATTTGGATCCACCATAAACTCCAAGTCACCTTTAAAGAACTACAACCCCAAAGGAAGTGGTCGAACATCAGCATCGCAGAGATGAAAATAATCAAAGAACTCAAAGAGAAGAACTACATCTGCCTTCCTAGTGATAAAGGCACAGAATTCTGCGTAATACAGCAAGACACATACACACAAGTAGCCTTAGCTCAACTCAGCGACTCCAACACCTATCGAAAGGTTCCCCGCATGTCGGCCAAAACAGTCGAGAACGAGGTCAACTCAACTTGGAAAAACGTCTGCTTACAGAACGAGTTCCCCCTTTTGTCCGGAAGAGCTTCATTGCCGCAAACACTGATCTCCCCAGGTTCTACCACTTGATCAAGACACTCAAGACTGGTCCAGCCATTAAAATACGACCCATTGTATCTAACACCAATGGACCAACCCGGCGCATCTCATGGCTGCTTGCCAACGCCCTTAAACCAATGCTGAAAGACGTTCCAGCGCATCTCGAAAACAGCCTCGAGCTCATCAAGTGCATCCAAGCCGGCGATTTCACCACTAACAAAACACTACCATATCCATGCGGCCTCGAAGTAGTATCCTTGTACACTTCAATACCCATACAACAAGCCATCACCAACGCCACCGACAGAATTCACACCCCAATACTCCACCTCACCAAGCAAGACGCGATAGACCTTCTCACAGTAACGCTGAACAACATGCACTTCTCCTTCAATGGTCAGGTTTTCCGCCATAAAGAGGGCCTATAGCTACCTATGGGTTCTAACATCTCAGGCATTCTAGCCATCCTGTTCATGGACAAACTGGAAACCATCGTCCTCTCTTCGCACTGATCCATAAGCCCCTACAGGAGATATGTCGACGACATTTATCTCCAGACAACTGATGAGGATATTGCAGACCAATTCCACTCTACAATGAACAATCTGCACCCTAAACTGACTTTTGAAATCGAGAAACCAGAAATAACACCCAATGGCCTCTCGCTATCACTACTTGATTTCAAAGTCACCATCTCCAAAGACGGCAAAAGATCTTTTGAATTTAAAAAAAAAACAGCAAAGAAAACCAATATTCGTTCACTACCAATCAGCGGTAGCGAAAAAGTCAAAGATCAACTTCATTCGTAATGAACGAAAACGTATCGAAGATAAATGCTCTACAAAAACGACAGCCACAAAGCATCAAAACATGTTTGACGACGTCTTCCGTCTCAACGGGTATCCTGAACGCATTATAGACCAAACGAAACACTCCCAGAACCGCCGGAAGGATCCCCGACATCTTAGCACAGAATGGTCGTACCTGAACGTCTAAACTACAGAACCACTAGCATTTTTCGAAGAGAGGGTATACCAGTACGGGTCGCGCACAAATCATACACCCTCAGACGAGCTCTCTCCCATAACAACAACCAAGAACGGACATGCACGAGGGCCAACTGCCCTATCTCTAACACCAAATTGTGCTTATTACGCAATGCTGTTTACCAAATCACGTGCAGCAACTGCAACCAACACTACATCGGAAGCACTACACGCTTTATCCATGATCGTGTAAGAGAACACCTCAACAATGATAACTCCTCCGTGAAGAAACACATTTCTAAGTGCCAAAACAAAGCCCACAAAGGCATCAAAATGCTTATCCCAATTGGTAGGGCTATCCTGAAAAGTCACTCCTAGAAGCTTCAAATATGACGCACGTTCAATGGTAACGATTGGCTCAGGAGGGGGCAAAGTCGTTCTTCCTCGTATGACTAGTTCCTTGGTCTTACTTAGATTAAGTTTCATCAAATTTTCCTCTGCCCAGGCTTTAATATTCTCTACCTCCTCAGAGGCACAATCATTGACATCAGGCTCAACAGGTATACTGCATGTGATGTCATAAGAGTATTTAATCATTAAGGTATTCGGGGAAGCGTTCTACATACGAAACTACAAACCTACCATCAACTCCCGAGAGGAATGCAGCGAATTCGCGGATCTTTTATTTTAATAATCATTTTAACATATCTAGAGACCTTTTGTGCTATGACCCATACCAGTCGTTCTTATTCATATTTGTACCGCATTAGTTATCCCACGCATTTTACCCCCACATTCTTTCGCTTTTTACACGTTTTTGCTTTACATCTGTATATAAGCCTTACGCGGAATATGTTTTCTTATCCCTGATGATGCCGTAGATCGGCGAAAGCTTGGATTTTTTATACGCCTTAAACATCAATTTTACAGTAGTGTAAGGCCTCAATAGAACCTTTACCAGTTTCATTTTAATAGATTTATGCATAATTCTAGTAAAATAAAAACCAAAAAAAAGTTTTTATGCTTTAGTACAAAACACATACTCAATAAGCATAAGAATAATTGCCTCGTTATTAATGGAAAGCAGGCAATAAAGATACCAAAACAAAATTCTTCTATAATTTTTAGAAATTTTCAAAATTAATTACCATTTGTAATACACTCAGATTTTGAGGCTATTACAGAAAAGATAAGTGCCACCAATACGTCCACCCAAAAAGGAATTTTTTAGCATGCTTAATGATTAGCATATAGCATCTGAATACTATCGAAATGTAGAAAAAAAATGCAAAGTTTTCAAAAATAGAAATATGGGTGATTATCATGACCTGTATTTGAAATCAGATGTGCTGCTATTACCGGATGTCTTTGAAATTTTCAGAAAGACATGGTTGGAATACTACAAGCTAGACCTACCTCATTATTTTACTAGTCCCGGCTTAGCTTGAGATGATATGCTAAAAATGACTGGCATAAAACAGGATCTGGATAATTTATCAATTATTGAAAAAAGCATGCATGGTGGAATAAGCTACATAACTAACAGAGATTCTTCTGCAAATAATAAATATATGAACAATTTTGATGAGGAAAAAGAATCAAAATACATCATATATCTAGATGCAAAAAAATTATATAGTTTGGCAATGAGCCAATATCTGCCACATGGAGGATTTAGGTGGTTGAAAGATAAAAAAAGGCTTAATAATTGAGGTTGATTTGGAATATCCAAAAAAAACTTCATAATCTACATGGTGATTATCCTTTAGCCCATGAAAAAATGAAGGTCAGTAAAGAAATGATTTCAGATTATTGTAGAAAAATAAGAGAAGAATACAAAATTTTCAGTGGGAATGTCAGAAAGCTATAAACAACATTATCTACTAAAAAAGAATATGTCCTTCATTATTGAAATTTACAATTATATCTAAACTTGGGGATGAAAATAAAAAAAAAGATCACAGAGTATTAGAGTTGAATCAAAGCCAATGGCTAAAAAATATGTATTAAAATTAATACTCAAAAAAGAACAAGGGCAAAAAGTGCATTTCTTCACATTAATGAATAGCTCAGTTTTTGGTAAGACTATGGGAAACTTGCGAAAAAGAGTTGACATTCGATTAGTTGTGGATGAGGAAACATTTTTGAAATTAGTTTCAAAGCCAACATTTGTAAGCAGGAAGATATTTAGCAAAAATCTTGTCGCACTTCATAAGATCAAAGAAGTGTTAACACTAAATAAACCTATTTTGGTATGAGCATATAAGACTTTACTAAGGTATGATTTCCACTATAATTACATCAAGAAAAAATACAAGAAAAAAGCAAAGTTGCTATTTACTAATACAGATAGTCTTTGTTATGAAATAACAGCAAAAGATGTTTACAAAGATTTTTACAAAGATTGCAGAAAAAATAAGTTGAAATTCAAAGATGAATCTTGTGGAATCCAATGATCGAATTTGTTGGTTTGCGATAAAAAATATATAGTTGTATTACAGACAAAGATTGCAACTGCAAAACTGCAAAAGGTGTAAAAACAAATGTAATATAGAAAATGAAACACATGAATTACAAAGATTCTTTGTTTGAATCAAAACAATTTCATGACCATGAAAACCATAATGCAGTGATAACCATCAAATCAACAGGTACAAAGTAAATAAAATTCCATTATCATGCTTTGATTGCAAGAGGTTTATACTACCAGATGGTGTAAATACATTGTCGTATGACCATTACAAAATTTTTATTTTTATAAGAAATTGTGGGCAAAAAATACGATGAAAACGTTTTTGAAATCTTGATCAAGGTTTATGTTTGTAAGGAAAAAGAAGAGGAACGTTATGAAATGCCACAATCAAACTTAAATTTTGGTTATAATTGTGAAGATTGGGATAGAGTTTCTGTTACAAGTAAAAAAAATTTGATAGAGTGAAATATTTTTAATGATATTCTTGTCCAGCATATTCACCCATTACATGATAAATATCGATATGTTTATAGGGATTTCGAAATATTATCTAGCAAGTTTGATCAAATTATCAAAGAAAGGACGAATTTTTTGAATATGAGATTTATAATTTACCAACTTGCAATAAACTTGAAAAGTAGTGAAATAGTCAAAAGTGAAGAAAAAAAATAAAACAAAAAGTATGTAAAAATATTTTCAAAGAATTAGGATGGGGATATACACTACTTTGAATTGTACACCTCCAGCGGTTGCAGAGGGGATATATAACTTTTTATCCTTTTTTTGAAATCTGTCTGTCAGTGGGCACCAAAATGAAACATTGTCATCAGTTACTTGAATTCTTTTAATCATGCTCTTATCATCAAATGTACTTATTCTCAAGCATTTCCACAAGTCATTTAATAATTTTTTCTTGAATTTTTTCTTTTCAGAATAAACTTTTAGTACAAAGCCAGAGCCAGTTATTGTTCCCACTATTATTGGGTTTAATGTAACACTGCTAGCAATTGTTCCAACAGTTATCAATAATGCTGCCAATATACTAATAATTATATCCATACTTTGGTAAAATTTGAAAGCCTCTTTGTAGTGCCAAAATTTCTTGTTGTAAAATTTATATTTTTTTCTTATTTCATCAACTTCTTCAGCACTTAGATTTTTACCTATGTAGTTGAAATTAAAAAATGTTCATTTCATTATAAATGTATATAAAAGAAATTAATCTCAATCTACAGAGGATGGGGGAATGCAATCCCCCATTTACATTAAATGAATTGAAGAGTAAATAATTAAGAAAGGAATATTTCTTCCATTTTTCTAAATAATAAATTCTGTATAACCGCCAAAGTAAAAGTTATTGTTTATTTCTGCTTTACCTGATCGCCCATAAAAAAACTAAGAGCTCTGTTTGTTTTTACACCTCTTAATAAATAAGAAACAGTCAGTGTCATTAGTTCTTTTTAACTGATTTGATCAAAATTAGTCTGAATATATGAGATTTAAACATAATTACATCCATTCCATTACTTGTAAAATATTTCTGGGCATTAACTGTGCCATAGATGTGTGAGTGTGGTACATTTTCAATTAAAAATTGTTTTGAAATGGCATCTCTTGGTTGTAAAGTATGGTGTCACTCTGTACGAGCATGCTGTCTATATTCCTTTTTCTAATTCCTCCTTGTCCCTATCCCATAATACACGGAATACTACTCATTTTCATTTCCGGCACACCACATAAAGCTAATGCTAGATTTCCAATTCTTATACTATTCATATTAATTGGCACATTCATCTTGAATTCTCTTCTTGAAGCTTCATAAGCATTGTGCTAATCCTAAACATTTGTACTAACATCACTAACCGTACCTTCTATCCCGTAAATAAAAATAAATATCACTCAATTTTGTGGGAAAAGTTGGATTTACTTCTTTTATATCAATGTTGCCGTATAGATAAATTTGTGCAGACAATTTACTGAATTCATTAGCATTAACAATACTTCTAGTGTAGTATGAAACTACTCCACCATGAGTATATTGTTTTTTGGCGGCTGCAGAATGTAATTGATTTACATTCAAAAAATAATTTCATTGCATATTGTTCCAAGCATTTTTATCAACAGTAATCCATTCTACACCGATTGTGCAACAGTTATCTTTTGCTGGACCATGAATAGGGAAAAGAATGAAGCCAATTCTAGATTGATAGTCTTGATATGCCAAATTCATCTGCAATTCTTCTATTTTCTCGACGAACAAGTTTAAAGATGCAAAAATTGCTGCAATTACCAGAAGTATTTTTTGTGCACTTTATAGTATGTTTGTGATAGGTAAATCACTGAGCAATTTTTATGCCTGCTATTTATAAAATAATTAATATTTTCGTTTTGTTTTCATTACAAACAACATAACCAAAAACAACATTTTTTTTGTGAGTCTGGTTCCATTTCTTTCAGGGTAAGATACCATCAGGTGTTTCTGTTACCGCTGCTACACAGTTTTGTTTTGCTTTGCATTTTTTTCTCGGACTGGACATTTCATGAATAAGGACACGATCGATGATGTAAAACAATTTTCTTGTAACCAGGATGGACACGAAAAGGTTTTAGTATGGCTGTAAACAAGATGAGTCTTTGGCTATAGAATGTTCGAGAATCAACAATTGTTGCCGTTATGACAGTTCTATCGGCTATTACGTTGTACCAGCAACATTCCGATAACATAACCTACTTGCAGATTGAAAATCTTGGAAAAATCCTTGATATTTGCCTTGGTGTTTACTTTTTGTGTAAAGACATATTTCGTCAAAATTTAGTAAATTATATATCATGTGCAGTAGAGTATTAGTCTTGCTGCAGTTTGACGGACCACAAATTAATAAACGAAACACAAAATCTGCATATCAGGATGTTTTTGGCTGTATGAGCTCTTTTTCTTTGTAAATAATTTATCAAAATGTGTGATTCTTATTTTTTAATGTTATGTAAATAAAATGTCTATTAACAGATGGAAATAATTAGCAAAAAAAAGGCAGTGTTGAAAAACAGACAAATGAAAATTTGAATGTTTTCAAAAATAGAAAAATCTGAAAAGAATTTGGAAAAATTGGACGAGAAGATATATTTGAGCCAATTAAAAAAAGATTAGGTAAAACAGAAAAAATACGTAGAATTAAAGATCAACAAGTTGCATTAGATTATGCAGTGAATGAATTTGAATTAGATGACTATGAACCTCAGGAAGGTTGTGCTGACAGTGAAGATGAATTTCTAACACCAGAACAAGTGGAGTGTGATTATGATGAAGAAGATGAAGATGATATTACTGGAGAAGATTTTTATGATTATCAAGAAAAGAATAAGAAAAAATGGGAATCACCTAAAAAAAACAAAATTTTTAGAAAGAGAAAAAGAGTCAAGATTTACAAATTGCAAAATCTACAATTAAAGAGAAAAAATATGATCATAGCTACATTGTTAAGTCTGGAAGATATGCTGGTGCAACTTTAGAAGATTTAAAAAAGGAACTTGAAAGAATAGAAAAAAGAAGAGAACCTAAAACTGGAGCTAGGCCAAAAGAAAAACCAGAAAAAGAAGGATAAGGCATTAACAGTTCATTTGATGCTCTTATTCATCAATATTGCTTGTTTCAATTAGCTCTGTTGTGGCTACAAACACCTCAAAAAAGTCAAGAGACTCAATTAATTCTATTTTGAATAAATAAAAAAGAGGTGGTGTAATTAATGAAATGCAAAATGAAAATATATTGCTAAAATATCAAATGTGAACAAACATTCTTTTGGATTCAAATCTAGCCAAAGCACAGTAACATTTTGGGCCACAAATTCTCATGATTTTCCCATTCATTTTAATGAAACAATTTTTCTTTACAAAAATAAAAATTATAAAGGTGCATTGGATGAACGGATAACAATGAATTACTCATGGCATAATATCAAGCAAGTTTATAATATTAACAAACTAAAATGGAAGAAAAACACCTGATTCAGCTCGGAAAACAATTACATTTGTATGTATGATTATTCTAATATTAATCTATTTTCACAAGCGCATATGGGATTAGTAGATCCTAGTAACAAAGACAGTGGTAGTATTATTCGACTATATTTTGACGCAACAATATACAGAACAGTTATTTTACTTCACACAGATTATGAAATGGATCTTTCATAGGGAGAATTTGCTCCTATTTTGGGTTATAATAAAAAGAAACTACAAAGCACAAACAATGTATCCGATAATATTCCAAATATAACAAGAGGAGTAGATCGGGTTCATATTCACTGTGATTTAATTGCAAGAGAAGTTAATATTGTTGGCTCTGATGTAATATTTGCGTTATCAACAGCAAATCTTAGTGTTAGTTATTCGTTTTGAAAAAGAGTCAAAAAGATAACCGCCAAAAAATCTTGAAAGAAAACCAAAATGTAAACTTGACTTGAATACTCTAGTAACACTGACTAGAAACAACCAAAGACAAACAAAAACTGGTTATAATTTACAGTCACAGACTGTAATAATTGGTTTGATTGGTATAATGCTTATTTTCGAGTTAATTATGAACTAAATGCAACAGTGGATGAAGCAAGTTCGATCATGCTGCAATATCAACTATCAACGGGTCTTATCAATAGGTTGGATGTAAAGACAAACGGTTAGCCTATTTACAATGTGGATAACGTTCACAAAATAATCTTTATAAAAAGTCTCCTTCTCTTTTCAGATGAGAATGGCTCTGTTGGTAAGAGCACTGCACCGGCATCGCAGAGGTCGTGGGTTCGAATCCCGTTGAAGTCACTTGAATTTTTCAAGTGCATATATTAGACAATTGCTTAAATTGTCCAGAAAGTGTGAGGATCACTTCTTCAAAACTGGTATTCTGCTATTGTGGAGCACATCTAATAGAATCTTCCTGCAAAGAATCAAGCATTTCTGATACAAATTGGCTGACATATCTTTTTTCATCATATTTGATCAACATTCGGTTGACTTTATTACATCATCACTTGGCTAATTTGCTTATTTTAAAAACCTAAATATCTCTGCAACAAAGAGAGGTATTTGGAAATAGCAAACAGCATTTTTTCTTCTTGTACAGACTACTTGTTTATGTCTTAAAATGGTTTAGATAAGAAATGCAAATTTCGTCATTAATAGCACTTTAAATAATGAAGAAATTAGGCGATCATTTTATGAAGAAGAATTACAAAAAAAAAACCGACCAAACAATTTCTAGAATTGACAAGATCTGGAGGAGAGATGAAAAAAATAAGAAAGCATTAGCAAAATGGCGTGGTTATTCTGATAAATTTAATTCATGGGAAAATATGGACAATTATAGAAAATTTAGTTAAATTGAACACCAATAATGAAGCTAATTGTGAGTAGTAATTATTTTTCAATTAATCTTTTATTTTAGAACATCCGCGGAAAGCCACAATTTCAGCTACTCTTTCACTTATAATCGCCCATTTTCAATTAATATTTTGAATATTTCAATAAGATGAAAACAAATTGCTTGTAAAACTGCTCCTTTACCCATACCGCGCCATTCTTGATTAATAATTTGATTAGCGCAATATTTCGAGAACGAGCTGCATTTTCAACTGCTCTTTTGCTTATAAGTGCAACATTTTCAATTAGTAATTTGGCTATTTCATAATTATGATAATGAAACGGATCTTTAACTGCTCTTTCACCCATATACGGGCCATTTTTAATTAATAATTTTATTATTTCAAAATTACCATAGCAAGTCGCATTTTCAACTGCTGTTTTACCTATACTTGCACTAATTCCAATTAATAATTTGATTTTTTCAGCTTTCCCATGATAAGCTCCATTTTCAACTACTCTTTTACCTAAATATATGCCATTATCAATTAATAATTTAATTATTTCAACATTTCCCTACCAAAGTGCGTTTAGAATTGCTCTTTTGCCTTAACTTGCACCATTTTCAATCAATAACTTGAATATTTCAAAATTCCAGAATCAACTGTGCCGTCAACTTCTCTTTTACCAAAATGAGCACCATTTTCAGTTAATAATAACTTGTTTCAATATTTTCAGAATCAACTGCATTTCCAACTAGCTCTTTGCTTTTATGCAGGCCATTTTAATTAATAATTTCATTATTTCAAAATTAATTTTTTCGAATTAATTATTTTCTTTTATTAATTTTGCCAGGCATTAATAGTTTTGTTCAGTTTCCATCTCCATTTTTATTGATATATTCTTTAATAAAATTCAATTTTACTTTTTGAGCGCAATTGTGTGACTGGTAGACTTGCCACAATTGGTAAAATAGTAAAAATTATGAAAATGCATACTAACTGCAAAATTATGAAAATTGTAAAAACGGTAAAAATTTTTCTTCTTCGGCTTAATATTGTAAACATAGGCTGAAAGCAGTGTGGTAAAATGAAAGTAATCAAATTTTTAATATTATTTGGGATAATTGGAGTTGGGCACAGACTTTTAAGTCATCAAATGTTTTCAAATTTGCTGAAAAAGTGACTGAAAAATGACAGAACATTTTTTTATTGTGAAACTTAGCGTCTTTTTTTTTCTTTGTTTTTTTTTTCAGTAATTGGAAATGGGCGCAGACTTTTGACAGGGGAAAATGTGTTCGTACCCTCATCTCTTATACTACTGACGACGGAGGATGCATAGAAACCTCAGATATCTCCGCAGTTTCGGAGAACCACTCTACCGTCCAAGCAGTGAGCAAAGCCTAATCCCATGTGTAACGAGACCCCGTACTTAGCCTTAGCTTGTTAAACTGTCGTTGCTCTACATGTCTTATGACGGTGTACCGCTGGTAATCACACATAACCATCTGCTTTTGCAAGTGAGAGGCCATTTAAATTGAATTTGTTGATTAGTTTTCCTAAGGTTTCTGTGCTAACGTTACAACATCTTCCCAAGCCAAATACACCTGACTATGTGATCTGACGTGTGATTAGCGGGCGTTAAAAGGCATGTTCACTGATTAGAAATATTGTAGGCATAAATTACTATAGCAATTTCCGTGTGTTCCAGTGACGGTTTTTTGGGGGACAGGCTTGGAGATTTAATTTTGGGCCGCGGTTAGTGCATAAAAGTTGCTATCATTTGGGCATACATGGACGACAAAACGTGTTTACTGTCAAAGTTTGCCGTAGTTAACTTGGGAATATGAACGCTTTGAGCTCACGCGTCATGACAACAGCAAAGGGTAAGCGTTCAGTTGTTTGGGTTGCTGCGAACGGTAAAGGTGACGCAATATTTTGTAATTTTACCTCATGATTTTAGACCTATTCATAGGAAATATTCTGGGGGAAATAAACACCAAGAAACGTTAAAAATTGTCGTTTTTGAACAGAAAAAATGATTTCTATACTGTAATACACAGACCAATTCAAAACGTTCAGTTGTTTGCTGCGAATAGTAGAGGTGACACATTAGCTTGGACTTAAACACGAAGACGCACTATAAAAGGGATGGTTCCTCCCCCTGTTTCAGCTCCAGTGAGCTAACAAAACAAAATGGCGACCAACGGTCAAAATAAAAGAAACACCGATGTGGCGTTTCCTTTACTGTATACACTTCCATGGCAATGAAAGTGACCGGATATCGCAAAAACAATACAGCCTATAAACTACTACAGACGGAACACTCGCAAGGTCTTTTATGCATGGCGACAGCGGGGACTTAACATGGAGGACTAAACAGCAAAGCCTTCAATCTGTTGAAACAATCTAATACGGTAAATCTGTCATCTCAGGACTGAAATGAGTGAAATTCACCTCTGTTTTCATATGTGTGTAGATAAAGATCATAGTAACCAAGATAGTAACCATCTATTCTCTGCAAACTATCGGTTATTGCATGGAGGTAGCTTTGGCGTCAAGTCAGCTTTCGTTCAGAACAACACCAATTGATAGACATTTTGTTAGGGAAAGTTGCCTACCCACTTTGTTTGAATAGGTTTTAACAGATTTAATCGTAATGCAAATATTTTTGAAGGAGTGTATTTTAACAGATTGAATCGTAATGATAATATTTTGAAGGAGTATATTCACATTTACAGGGAAAGTTGCCTACCCACTTTGTTAAAGTTGTAACAGAATCATAATGAGAATATTTTTGATGGAGAAGGTACAGTCAACCTCTCCTTACGGACACCTCTCCATAACGGACACTCACCCGTTTTCTAACAAAAAAAACCTCTATAATACGGACCCTTTCTAATAAGGACAACGGAAACTAAATCTTGGCTCCAGAGAGCGAAGTCATATAAACTTAACCTCTTTTTTACGGACACTCTGGTGATCCGGTCATATAGTTGACATATAGTGTGCACGAGTTTGTGATTACGCAAACATGAACGTTTTATTCACTGATCTTCAACTGGAGCAGTTTGAAAATTGTACTTTTATTAGTACCTTTTTAGGTGAAGCATTGCGTTATACGTAGCTCCTTTGGTTTCAAATAACTGATTCGTATAAAGTATGTACTTTACGGACAGTTGGATTCTCTGTTAGGCCTAAACATTCTTCATTCTCAGTCGACTGAACTGCATTTTTAACACCGGAATAAACTCAACTAAAGGAAAACAAAACGAAACGAAATGTCGACGTTCTACATCTCCGTAGCGATTTTACATGTTGCTGTTCTTTCACAACAAACTTTTTGAACAGATGCTTATGGGAATATAACAGCTTATGGGAATATAACAGCGTTTTAAAGTTTTACCGGAAAATGCGTGGTTCCTTTTATTTTGTCATGCTTTTCAAATGCGCATGCGCCAACTCCGTGTATTACAAATTAGTACCAAAAAATATCCTTACCATATGGAAGACATGACAACTGTAGTCGCAAATATATATCGCTCCAAATCATAGTATAAAGCAGAAGGAGTTGAGCTGCGAGTACGTAAGGGATCTGTCACGTATGGTCTAGGGGCCGACATTTCTCTCCCTCACTGCCTATCGGGGATAGGTATCCGAAAGTAGCAAGTATAAGCGATCCGCGGGCCGAAATCTCGGGGAGACTCGTCATGGTACACCGCTCAGGCTTAAATGTCCAGAGGTACCGCTACCGCTTCTGCATGTTTTTCTTTAGGTATTAAGTATGCGCATGCGCAACTGCCCTTGTGTACCAATATGCCACGTGGGAGTAAATTAATATGTGCCTTCAAATCAAGATTACTTCCAGACCGTGGTAGATCTATTGTTGAAAACAAGAAAGAGCGGAAGAATAAATCGTAATTAGGGTCTCTCCGTTGGGAGGACCACAAGTAGTTAATATTCCAGTTAGCAGCGATAGTTTTTGACAACATAACAAGTTCGCATTTTGTTTCTGTTCGTTCGTTCGTCGTATCATTGTGTAACCCTGTTAGTTGGTTGATGACAAAGAATTGGCTATCGCAGTTCTTTGTTTCCTGCTGAAGAGGTACGATTTGAAACAATGAACATCCATGACCGCTGCAAGTTTAGAAAAGATTGTGATGTACGGCGTCGAACGCTTTCGACAAGAGCTGAAATCTAGTCGCGGAGTTAACTCCAATCCCAAAGAAAAAGTGCGCAGAACTCCCTCGTCAGCTGGTCCGTTTGTTGCCACGTTTAGTTTAACTTTTTGCGGAAGTTCTCCTCAGTTTTATGTAAATACAAACTGCTGCAGCCACTCGCGGGATATTTTTTTCTGCGAGGCATTTGTTTGCTGGCGTCATCAGCGTGCATCATTGAGAATTTACTTGCTATGTTATAATTATTGTTGTTTGAGCTGCGATGTTAGGGACTATAGGGACTTTAGCATCTACTACGGCGACGTCCACGGAAACGTCAGTTAAAACTGCTAGTTTACGGTTTCCAAATATTTTTGTGAATAATCCAGTTTGCTGAATTGGAATGAACGGTGTTCAAACTAAGATCAAAGTGCTCTGTGAGCAAACTCGTGAATTGAACGCGTAAATTAAATTATTTTTCAGTTGGATTATGTCTATAATTTTAGGTATGCTGACTATTCATATAACTGTCGCACTCACATGTTTGCCCGTATTAAGCATACATTTGATACTACCAAAATTCTTGGACCTACAATGTTGGGAGTTGTTGCGCCCGTCTGCACGCAGCCTTATGTAAGCAGGAAATAGAACGTTTCTACTGCTGAAAATATCTTGTTTCTTGAGCACGGGAATGAGTGTATGGGTCCTTTCGGGTGGAGAGGCCTTTTAACCGACGGACAAATACCATAATATTCTGCGATGTGCAATTTACGGAACGCGCTCAACTGCCCACGCCAGAAACTTTAGAGAGACTGGTGCGCGCGTGATCAAGTTGTTTGGGTAGACGGCAAGTACATGTTTACATCCATCTTAGGGCACGTTCGATAGACCTAATCGGCTAACGCAATGTTGTACCCAATTCAAATCCTTTGGACATAAATTGTTTTGTTCTAAGTATTTCCGTATCATTTAAATGTGAATGCTAAATTATACTACAAATACAATAAACAAGGAATCTTAATCCCGGGAGATGCGTTAGTCGACTATGTCTATTGACCCTGTTGTGGATAAGAATAAACGGAATAAACTCTAGATTTTTCTTAAGAGGTAAGTTAAGGGAGATTTCTCAACATTTTGTAAGGAAACGATGCTGAGAATCTCGTGTGAATTCCGATGACACCAAAACACTCCAGGACTATTTTTGAGGTGTAAAGCATCGTAATCTTATTCCTGAATAAGGCCAATTCACAGACGCATGTAAATCGAGGCCTAAGCACAATATCGGGATATTTTTTGAGATACTTAGAAAATCTCATGACATTTAGAAAAAAAATGTGATATTTAAAATTTTGTCAAGGAAAATTTATTTCAATCTCTTTTTTTTTCCTAGGAAAATTGAGAAAGAAAGCTAGGGTGCTTTCGATTGAGAAATCTGGATTTAGATCTTCAAATCCAGATCTTTTGCATTTCCATTCCAACACAAAATCCGAAAACGGATTTCGCCGAAGATTTCATTAATTGAATCCTTCCCCGACATGGATTTCAATTAACAAAATCCATCGCGAAATCCGTTTTCGGATTTTGTGTTCGGTTGGAAATCCAAAGATTTGGGCCGAGTTGCTCGAAGCAAGGTCAGTCCTAATCCCGGATAAATACCATGACAACCGGTAGGATTTAATCTGACTTAACCCAGGGTTATCGCTCACCCGGCTTCGAACAACTCGGCCCCGGATTTTAAGATCTAAATCCGGATTTCTCAATCGAAAGCACGCACCCTGGTCAATACTAATTAGGGCATATGGGCAATACACAGACAGAAATTAAAACAAATCACCCCATATCAATAAGTCTAAGGCCGACTTTTTATGTAAAGTTGTTTACAGTTTTTTTTTAAATTTGTGTTCCCCTTTTTATAGATACCAGGGTACTTTTTGAGGTAATTACTGTAATAGTTATGAAAGTAAAGTTAGATTTTTCTGAGATATTTAGAACTTTTTCCAAATAATTCGAATAAAATTTCTAGATATTTAGAAAAAAAATCAGGAATTTCCGGAAGCACATTTAGGCGATTTTACGTGATACAGTCGAAGCTCTCCTTATGGACACCTCTCTAATACGGACACCTCTCTATAACGGACATTCCCCTTTGTCCCGAAAAAATTCTCACTCATTTCTGAAAAGAAACTCTATATATAATACGGACCCTCTCTAATACGGACAACGGACACTAAATCTCGCCCTCACAGAGCGAAGTCATATAAACTTAACCTCTTTATTACGGACACTCTGGTGATCCGGTGTTGACATATAGTTTTGCGCACGAGTTTGTGATTACGCAAGCATGAACGTTTTATTCACTGATCTTCAACTGGAGTTTTTGAAAATTGTACTTTTATTAGTACCTTTTTAGGTGAAGCATTGCGTTGTACGTAGTTCTTTTAGTTTCAAATAACCGATTCGTATAAACTATGTACTGTAACTGAGATGTACAAATCATTGTGTCTGAATACCGTATATTAGTCAGTTTAGATACACTGGGCCTATTTTTCGTTACTGAACACTTAAAACTGTCAGTGGAGTCTTAAAAATGTTGCAATCTTGGTGACCTCTATAATACGGACACCTCTCTAATGCGGACACTTTGGTCTGTCCCTTTAGTGTTCGCATTAGAGAGGTTCAAGTGTATATAGTTTTAGGGGAAGTTGCCTATCTACTTTTGTTTAAGTTTTAAGTGATTGAATCATGATGAGAATACCTTTGAAGGACAAGATAATTACATATTTTTATAATTAAGTTTAAGTTGATCAAAGTTTATACGGAGTGAATTATTGTTGAGGATATTTGGAATAAAAGCATTTAGAAGCGTTTTCATCACTATCAATTTGAAATTTATTTTAAATAAATAGCTTATTTTAAATCCACCTTATCGTGCGAAGCGTTTGAGATATCGGCTCAGGTATCTATAGAGTATCCTATAAAGGGTGGGTCGTTAGCGACGTTTTGGTGTCGTTTTCCGGCGGAAGACAGGTCTTTTCATGTGCTGAACCTGTTGTGTTTGACGTTAAAAACACACGCCCATTTGCATTCATATAATACAAAGATCCATATAATTCAAAAGTAGTTTTGGGGATGACCCATTCGCTATATCCGACACAATGCCGATTTTACATGAACTCTGGCTTATCAAAATAAAAGTGGATTTCTGCAGCAAATTCGGCATATTGAGGGCCAGCTTTCGGCGCAAATGGAGATTTTAGCTTATTAAAGAGGCTGCAGGTTTTAATAAAAGAACGAAAAACAGTTAAAGTTTGACATTACAACGAGTAGACCAACGATCTCGATTTGAGTTGAGTTTCTTCACTTGGTTCGGATGTCCCTGCTATTCTGGTCTTGTAAAAGAAGTCTTGGCCCCGGGGACGGGGTAATAAGCCGTTTTTTAACACTTAGTAAATGTTAAATTCCCCGCTAAGTCCCGGGGGTCGGGGGGCCGGGGTTTCAATTGACTGGAGCATTATTGCACAAATTTTCGCAGAGTTCTGTATGCGTCGACGGTTGATTGACAAAGGATTCGCAGGTACCTAAGGTACCGCTCCTTTTATAGCGCGTCTTCGTGTTTAAGCGCAATAAATCAATTGAAATTAAATTGCGTCAGGTTAGGAGCTATTCATCGTGAATATAATTTCGCACAGGAACAGCAGGCAGCGTTCAAAGTTTCTAGACAGAAAATGTTTCTTTTCCATACTGTGACCAAACCGTTAAGCTGTTTCCTGTGAATTTTAAAGGTAAAAGACAAACTTGTTCTCTTGCTCAAAAAAAAATACCCTTGCAGTTTACTACAAGCTAAGCCACTCGTCTTCAATAATGTCGAAAAAAGAAAACAGGAAACAGCGCCAGGAATAGTTGAACAAAAAGATTTTTGCCATAAATTAAACAACTCGAAGATACAATTGCACAGACGAAACAAATAGAGACGTTGAGTTGACCACGATATCGTTCTTTTGGACTGCGCGCAGCTGAAATCTTTATCCAACATTTTCATATCTCATGCGACAATCAAAATTGATTGATTGATTTTTTTTTAATTGAAATCAATATTTATATAGGAGCAACCAGCTTAAATAGCATACCTGGGTTAAATGGAGCCCTGATAGAAAATAACTAAATCCTTTACTTTGCAGAGAACATAAACAGGTGTGACAAAAAGTAGGATTGACATATAGGTACGGTTTCCTCCCCTTTTTATAGAAATTGTCTTAGGATTTCGTTTAAGTAACCCCTCCCCCTCTCCCTCCCTCTCTCGTTGCGCTTCAAAGATAGAAAGTAAAATCAATTTGCTTCCCTCGGTGCTAATAGAAAACGTTGCAAAGAAAAAAGGATCCATCTTTGGCATATGTAGCAGACCTACTAACACAGTTTAAAACCATGGACATTGTTTTCTTGCTTCCAATACGTTTAGTGTAATCTTACGGGAAAGAAAATTTGAAGAGTGCCTTTCGAACTTCCGGTTGTGACCAAACCAAACTGCCAATTACAGATCTTTCTTGCCGGAGGAAAGACTCGTCAGAGGGGAGTACCTTTTGATCACCAATCACCATCAGGTGGTTCAGACTCCAAAATAGACAAGGATGGAGAACTAATGAAAAATCAGATCAATTAAAACAACAGCCAAGAGGTCTCTAATAGACAAGCAACCTATTACAAGGGTTATTTTGGATAAATGATATAGCATTTATATAGCGCATTTTCTATGGGGTATATATTCAAATGCGCTTTACAGCATTTCTTGTGGGACTTTGCCGGACTGTTTTGTGGCGAAGTTTAAAATCTTAAATCTAAATAACCAGTAGTAGAATTCACAGGTGCTCTCAGAACAGAATGAGTGATAGACCATCACACCGGGGACCATCTTGATGCAAAGAATGGCTCTCTTTGCCAGGTTAAGAGCGGAAGATAATAAACTTTGATTAATCATGAGGGAAGGACAGACGCTCCAACATTTTCAACCGAATGCATGGCGACCAACTTCCACATCAAGATAAATACACATTTTTGTGCCAAAAATTCGCTTCTGTGGAAAGCGACAGCCTTTTTATATGCTGTTGTAAATTTAACTAAATTCAAACACGGGACTTATTCACACAACTGAACTGACCACATGACCAACGAGTTACCTACACATGAGAATTTTGACATTTTGACAGCCAAGAGTGTTTTTTTTTCTTTTATGACGCTTAACCGGGAGAAATGCACCCTTGTTACAGGTGAGTTTTGCATCAATTTCAAGAAGGCGATATCGCTTAAAATGTCCAACAGACTTCATCGTCATTAGAATGTTCGATCAACAGAAAGCGTTGAGTGCAATCCTAAACTAGCTAGTTGAATTATCGGTTCCTACACTAGTTTTAATGCTGTAAAACGGCTTTAATCTATTCGAGATTTTTTCTAAACACCTCACGAATTCAACCAAGAAAAGTCAACGAGGCCCAATTACGTGCAAGCTTATCTGCATTGTGACAACCCTAGAAACTGCGTCTCCACTTCCACAAAGCCATGTCCGACGAAAGTAGTAGAGGGACAAAGAAAGTAGTTCATTGGTGTTCGTTCAATCGCTTGCGCAGATGAGTACTTTTTTCATACATACACCAGCAAAGAGTGTCTGTTAAAGGAAAATGCGGACTTCTTGGCAAGACCAATCAAAGAAATCCTCAACTCCTTCTATCGCGGGAGCTGCCTCCCACCATCCTGGAAATAAGCAGACGTCGATCCGGTTCCCAATAAAACAGACAACGATCAAAGATGTCAAGTAAATCATCCGCCCCATCTCACTCACGCCAATCTTATCCAAGATCGCTGAGACTGTGTCGTCGAGAAGTACGTTAAGCCGCAGTTTTACGGAGAATCCGTAAAAAATCCGTAAAAAATTAGGAATAGTTTAGAACTATTCCTAATTCATGTACCACGCATGCTCTAACCAACATGACTCACAACTGATACGTCAGCACTGACGGAAACGGGGGCTACGGCTACAGTTGCCTTGTTCGATTTTCACCAAGGGTTCGATTTGATCGACCACAACATCCTAGTACAGAAAGTATCAGCATACGATTTCCCGAAAACTAGCGCAGGACTGCCATTCCGAATGGCGCTCTGTATCAGCAGGCGTCCCCCAGGAGACAAAGCTGGGTCTCTGGTTATTATTGTTATTATTATTATTATTATTATTATTATTATTATTATTATTCTAGTTGATGATCTTGATACAAAGGTTGACATGTGGACGTACGAAGACGATACTACGATCGCAGAAGTAGTAGGAAAGGGCTAAGAAAGCGACATGCAAAATGAAGGAGACTCTATTTATTTATTTATTTATTTATTTGTTTATTTATTTATTTACATTATTTATACAGAAATTCCAGTTCAGCATAGCTGGTTTAAATGGAGATCTGTACAAAATAATATGAACAAATAAAAAAAAAGAAAAATACAGAAATGAAAGCAAAAAATCAATTCGAAGAGTTCATGAACGTGATAAATTAACTAAGATGCTTTAGATGTTTCTTGACTCTCAGTTTAAAACTAGTGAGAGACTGATCATGGCGTAAGTTACGAGGAAGAGTGTTCCAGAATTTGGCGGCATTGTACTTAAAAGATGTTTGAAATTTGGTAGTCTTGGCAAGAGGCAGGCGGATAAGGTCTTTGTTCCTAGTGTCGTAATTATGGATCTGCTCCGAGGAGTGGAAGTCGCCAAGTAGACATGCTGGAGCCAAGCCATTGATACACTTGTAGACCTGTATGCACTTTTGGTAATCTCTGCGGCATTGAAGGGATGGCCACTTCAATGTTTGCTGCATATCGGTATCGGTAGCCTTGCGACCCGCAATTATTCCCGCAGCTCGCTTGAGGAGACGGTATAGGTAGTTCTTGTTTCCCTGGCCGCAACCATCCCACACAACGCAACAGTAATCGAGTAACGGTAGAACCATAGCATTGAACAAAGTAATGCAAGCTTCTTTAGGGATAACTTTTCGGGCTCTACGTAACATTCCAAGGCGGGACGAGATTTTATTTCCGATATGTTCAATGTGTTCGTTCCATGTTAGGCATGGATCCAGAATCACGCCCAGATATTTAAATTTGTATACCCGTTCAAGATCTATGTCATTAACACTAACTGTGAATGACTGAACTGAGCTCAGTTTTTGGTGGGTTCCCATGAGCATAACTTTGGTCTTCGAGTGATTTGACATGAGATAGTTTTGGTTCAACCATCCAAGAACGTGGTCAAGGTCTTGGGACAGAGCAGTCTCAATAGCTTGCACAGAACTGCTTTCAAAAAACAACAAGGTGTCGTCAGCATAAAGGTGAACTTTACAGTACTTTGTTACTGAGGGTAGGTCGTTAATGTACATTATGAACAATAGAGGTCCCAAGACAGAACCCTGGGGCACACCATATAATATGGGTTCAGCGTCAGATTGAATGCCATTAATGTTAACACTTTGGGTTCTATTAGTACGATACGCTTTGAACCAATTCACTGAAGACTTACTTAGGAATCTGCCAATTTCGTAAGTCGTAATTCGTGGTCGAGGGTATTAAAGACCTTAGATAGGTCCAAAAATGCCAGGCCTGTAAGTTTTCCATTGTCGATGTTGTACAGAATAGTGTTTGTAATATCGATTAGGCTGGTAGCAGTAGAATGTAGTGGACGGAAACCGGATTGATAAAAAGATAGGAGCTTGTGCTCTAGTAAGAAATTATATACCATTTCGTGAACTGCCTTTTCTAGAGCCTTTGCAAAAAGTGGCAGAACTGAGATCGGGCGATAATTGGCGGTATCAGATTTTGAACCAGACTTGAACACTGTAGTTACGATGGCATGTTTCCAGCTTGCGAGAATAGACTCCTCATTTATCGATCTATTCATATAAGTATTGCTAAGGGTGTGGCAAGTACGTCGGCACCGTCCTTGAGAAGTCGTGCTGGGATATTATATAATCCAGTAGATTTGCTGCTTTCCAATTTCTTAAGTTCTTTAGCTACAAAGGATTCACTAACTTGAGAAAGCTTGAAGTTGTTTGAGGATCGGTTTGCAGATGGTCTGGGGGCCGATAATACAGAAGTCATACGCTGTCTCAGTTTTGCAATTGTAGTAGAAAAGTACTTAGCAAAGCTCTGCGAGATCATCTTGGCATCCTGAATAACACTGCTGTCAGTCTCAAGTGACTATATGGTTGACATCTTAGATCTGATGGCAATGACGGATTTCAACGTTTTCCACAGTTTAGACGAGTCTTTCTTATTTTCTTCAATCAAGTTGGAGTAGTAATCTTGCTTAGCATTTCTAATGAGGCGAGTTGTTTTATTTCGCAGCTCTTTGTATTTAACCCATTCTTCAGTTGTCTTATGCGTCTGCGCCCGCTTATGGTGGAAATCGCGTTTCCGCATCAGTTCCCTTATCTCACACGTTAACCATGGTAGGCTTTCAGCACGCACTCTCTTTGTGGCAAGAGGTGCGTGTTTATCAACTGTTGCGTTAAGTGTATCAGCAAATGCAGTCCATGCTTCGTCAACAGTCAAACTGGTGTCAACTTTCTCCCAGGAGGCCTCATGTAAATCAGCAGCAAAGTTTTACTCCAGCCAATCAAGCAGTGAGGGATTTCAGTTAAATGAAACCAAGTGCAAGGAGTTAAGGATCAGCTTTGAGCGGAAGAAGCCGGATTTGGATCCAATGATGGTATACAACAAGCCTTTAGAGATAGCTTGCTATGTTAAAGTGCCGAGTCTGAACATCAGTAGTGACCTAAAATGATGGCATGTACATTTATCGGAGCTAGTTAGCAAAGCTTCCTCTGGATCGTAGATCCTTGAGACGCACCTTGCAGGGAGTTGACTCTCCTTGATGTGACTTGTATTCGTTCCATTCTTGAATATGCCAGTCCAATATTCCATCGTGCTCTTACGGGATATCTCAGTGAAGACCTAGACAGGCTGCATAAACGGGCGCTAAAGATCATACAACCCGATCTATCCTGCAGCAAAGCTCTTGAAATGCCAGGACTTACAACCCTTTTTTAAGAAGCAATTGCGGCCATACTCTTTTTAGAAGCTTCACTACCAACTTCATCACAGCCTTCACAACCTGCTCCCGGTTAGAAACGCTGGCAAGCACTCAATGAGGATCCAAGGACCTTTTCTCACACTTTTTGTGAAAACGAACGCAGTATGAATAACTCCATTTAAGGCAACTTTATAGCCAGAAGATGTGATTTATTCAGGTTATCTTACAGAAATTTTAAAGCTTCGCTAAGCCTTTTTAAAAAAATATACTTTTACCTTCTTAAACTGCTACCTACAGCTGTACTTCTATGTAAGTCTTAACGTATTTCAGCCTTACGATGCAAGTTTTGAATCAACAAAGTACCCATCTGTCTATTCCACAAGGCCACCACGTTGCAACATCAAGAGAAATTGATTATTTCTGGTCATAGCCTCTTTCGCATAAGCCATTTGGTTGTCATAACAGGAGAATATTTGCTACATCACAGTGAATTGAGGGAAGACATCTGATTGATCACTCAGGATTTGTATGCTATTGAGTTTGGTCTACGTTACTACAACAAAGATCCAACCCGTTGTAAAGTCTTCGATGCCATGAAGGCGAAACTATCTTTTATTAACGGAGAACGAAAAGAGCTTGAATATTAAGATCTCAATGAAGAGGTGCCTCAAAGAACTCAGACACAGATCACGCCAAACTGATCTCAACCGAGGAGCTACCCGAAATGGAGCAGAGAGCTAACCAGAACGATGGATAACATCCTGCTAAGGCCAGAACAAGAAAAACAGCGATATCCATTTGAATTGCTTTGATTTGATTTCTTTTTTAGCGCAGTTGCGCATATTCAAATGTAAATTTGCGCTCTAAAAATGTTAAAGACTATATTTTTTATTGTAAACTTGTTGCATAAAAATGGCATAATCATAGTATTATAGTTTGTTGGTTGTGTTATTATATTATTTTTTCTACATAGATATATCGTTATTGTACACCCATTTTTCAATTATATGGTATACTGATTGTATAAATGCTATATACAGATTATTCTATTACTGTATATAGATTTTGCAGCCACTTTAAGACAGTTTCCAAGTTCAGCTATTATGGGTCAGAGTACAAGATGGAATAGCCGCGTCCATTCAACAAGGATTTTGCAAGGTGTGCAAGTTCGACCACCTCAGGATGTTCCCCAAAACTAACCCACCGAGTTAAACTGCCTTGGTTTTCTTAGCCCCAACACTGGGCTCATATTAGATGGGGCTGTATCCAAAACTATCCAGAGTTCAGATCAAATGCCTACACGTCATTCGTCTTCCTGGGGATAGAGCCACTCGCTGCCAGAAGTTATGCATGGACCGAAAAGGAATAGAGGAATATTAAAGATATTAGATTCTAGGAATAGGTCGCTTCACCCACAATAGCAATCCGGTAGGTCTCCTGTCAGAGAAGGTACTAGTTTAGAGTTACTGCTTCCAACTCAGAACGAACGGAAAAAATTTCAGAACTCAAACGTTTACATTGACCTCATGAAAAATCTGGGAAACCATTGATCCTGGATAACAATTACAACTTGACAACACTTCATTTTGAGGCTTGGTCGTCCACAAATTTGAACTGGAATTAAAACGTAGACAGGGACGAACTCGAAAGCTCACGTCTACTGAATTTGGTCACTGTGTGTGGCTATTGTTTATATTTTTCTTTTTTTATATAAGTTAAATTACTTTATACTTCGTTTTGTGACTTGTAGATAGTAAGCGTGCAAATAAATTAATGATCATCTGAATCTGAATAAAAAAAGATACAAACAGGTATTTGTTTCGAGGCTCCACTGATCGTTCTAGTTACCTGGTCTTAGTAGTTTTCATTACTTGTGTAGTTTCTAATGGCCCACAGTAGTCGGTTAAGCGTGGTAAAAAGCGTTTTTAACCGCTAAAAAAAGCAAAGATGACCAGAAAGTAATTTCGTGGCTAAGAACGCGAAACTATATTACCGAGAAAGAAGACGATACAGAATTTGTAGACCTCAATGAAGAGGATGCTATGAAGGGCTGCCGGCCTCCTTCATCACAACAAAGCCCAGTATATGAAGGAGCTGCCCGTCAAACAAAAAGCTCATCAAAACCGAGACCAGTACACAAAGGAGCTACCCGTAGAACACAGAGCCCAACACTGAAACTATCTCAACCGAGAGTCTACCTGAAAAAGCTATCAGTCAAAGAGAGAGCCCGCCAAAACGATTCATGGAAAAAGCCTTCTGAAACCAGAGCTAAGAACAGAAGGCCAATTCCCAGATCATAACACTCGAAACAACAGTTTTTGAATCTCTGTACGGTAGTCGATTCGCCTTATTAACCCCTATGGCGACCTTGCTTAGTGGTATAAAGACAACATGGTGTTGATGGAAAATCAAATATAACACAAAAAGCAAAAGTAAATTACATTTTCCAGCAATAAGGCGTAACTGGGGAAGCCAAAGACTAACATTCATGCCGTAGAAGACTGGGACTCGTTAAGAGAAGACATGGGATCGGTCAACAAATCTGAGAGAGTTCAAATCTAATTTGACTACCTTTCCCGCTTTTTTTTTCTTTTATTATATACTATGTATTTTCCATTTCATCCTTTTTTGAAGTTTTTCATTATGTATGTATCTAGTAGAGTAGGTTTTAACTATTGTAATTAAATCTTTATTTGTTTGTAACTTTCACTGATATACAGGGCTCACTATGTTGTGAGAGAGCACCCTGTGTTAACGTTGTTATAAATATAAATATAAGTTTGGTTTATATCATTATGTTGTACACACATTGACTATTACCGTATACAGATGGTATTATTTTCATTTATATATTGTATCAGTGCATAAATATTGTACAATCAGATTGTATTATTAGTAAATTGAAATTTTTCGTCCATTCACGAAAATATTTACTACAACTCGCAATTAACACCTAACGCAACCCTAGTGCCGAATTCTAACGTGTAAGAAATTACTTAAAATGCAAGTTTCAGCTTAAAATACCGGCGCGCAGTGCAGATGATGTTTTAATAGTAGTCAGCCGCTGCCGTAAAGTGCTCTATAGACGTTCTTCGTTAGACTTCCTCTGATAGCCATATTTCCTAGCTGTAAACTCTGCGGACTACCGGGTAAATGCTCTTTTCAATTTCGTCGCTTTGTCCCAATTTACATTCGTTCATTTTGCATTTATGTTTTCTGTTATAGGTAACGGTTCAAATCTGCTCGATACAGTTAGTGAAACGACTTTTTTTAACTCAGCCCGTTGTAATGCTGTAATTTGTTTCTTGCATTATCATGTTTTGTAAAATTGTTTTCGGCCTAGTTTTTCGAGTAGAGTACTTGAAATTTAGCTGTTGTAGCTCAGTATGTGCACTCGCCACTATAAATAGCACAAAAGCTAATTTAAATGGCAAAGGAGAGTCCGCCCATAACGTATAGTGAATGCCGTAAAGCTTTAGTACATTTTCCTTCTTTCCCCGAGGAAGACTTTAGAATAACGCCTTATTGTTGAGCAGAAACCAACGCTTTTGGTGTGTAATGTTAAAAATCCCCAGACAAGGATGTAATCATTTCAAGGTCCACCACCTCTGATGATTTTATCAAAAACATTTCACCTCACCGTTTTGATAACAATTCCAACTTCAGCATTTCAATTGCCCCCAAAGCAGCACCATAGTGCATTACAACTCATGGCTTGGCGCTTTGAAGCAAGGAAACATGCACTCTTTCCAGTAATAACGAAAAGGGAAACTTCCAACGTTCCAACTGTTTGATCTACTTTCTCAAGCAGATCCTAGAGTCCAGTGGATTCTTCCCCAAAGAGTGCCCTTCCATCCGCTCCAAGCGAAAAGATTGATCGCCAAAGAGAGTGAATAACCAGTAAAATGCTCAGCATAGAGACGTTTCTCCTAGACTCTCAGCCTTGAGTGCTGTACCATAACGAGCCTCGCTTATACCGGGGCGACAACAGCTCCTTGCACACATTCGCATATCCCCGCCCTACCGGCAGGCACTGCTTGACGGGGAGAATAGACGAACCCTAAACCAATCTGCAACAAATCCCCTGCCTTCGCTGCAGCCCATTTATTCCCACAGCTACAATTTCAAAAGAGGCCCTCTAACATGGACCAAGCAAATAATCCTGGCAGACCAGTTGTCTCCTTCTTAAATAGCTACACAGGGAGGTTATCAGCTTACACAGACGAATTCTTGAGACCTATCAAAGGGAAAATACCATCGTACACCTTGGACACTACCGACTGAATATCAGGCGAATTGGACAAGCTACCCGGAAAGTGTTATCTACCAACATTGAACGGGAGCAACAGTAGGCTCCCAACGTCGCAAATGCCTGCATGGGGAAAATTGCAGACAAGTCTGTTTGCAAAGCACAATGGTCCTACAAGTTCATAATACAGGTACGTTTCACAAATTACATATTCCAGTCCTGGAAAGGGGATAATTACAATAAAATACAATACAAATTGTTTTAGCATTTCATTTAGTCCTTTCTTGTTACAGATGGCAAATGTATATAGTTTATTGGACTTTGTTATTTATTTTGTGTTTTCAGAAAATTTAAGTATCATTGAAAGGCTATCTGAAGCGTGCGTTAGCGTCTAGACATACAATATACATTGTATGTCTGGTTCATTCACAATCAATACACATATACATAAGGTAGATAAAAAAAGAATCCTCAAAATCATCATACAAAAAGCATCAGCAAACTGATAACATAACAAGAGCTAGTGGCCAAAAGGGGTCATGTCGTACCTCAGTGAACGGGGTTCAGGATTGGGCAAAAGAACAATAGAGCGAACAAAGATAAGAATGGATTTAGCACCGAAAACAATAGAAAGTACGACACTTTACAGCCAATGAAATTTAGTGCTCAACAAGAGGTACAACCCTACCGGCCAAAAGTGCCAAATCGAAGTACAAAGCACAGAACTCGCCAAAAGAAAAAGTTACTAATTGATGTGAGGAGAACCATTTTGTGCATGTGACATTCAACCCTTTTGTTGAAAATATAAGTGGCGAATTGCTTATAGTCGGAGGATAGTTTCTTTAGAAGTTTGTTGCCATCGTAGATATCGTTTCTTTGCTAGCATTGTTCTAAAACAAGTCTTCTACAGTTGGCATATTTTGTGTTGTGTGAGTGAACGTTTCGGCTGGTATATTTAGCGCAACTGTAGATAAATGTCAATGCTTGGAGTTTGTACAGATGACCTACAGTAAAAATGTGAAGAAATGAGGTTTATTAATGGCAAAATGCTTTCTGCATTTTTACCGTACCAGGTAGGAAAAAATGTTATCCATGCAAATGATATGGTTTTGTTTGATTGATTTTGAAGAACGTTTGTATTGGATTGATAGGCACTTCCCCAAGCAATAATAGCATTTTGGAAAGATAGGCATACATTAAGTTATAGTACATTTGCTTTAGTCAGTTAATGGCGAAAGATAATGACGAAGCTTATAGAATATTCCAGTATTCCTTGATATTCTCAGGAAAATATAAGAATATGAGGATATACTTCAGTTTATTTTAATTATTAAGGCTCGTGACGCGTAGGTATTTTAAGTGGTCTTTGTCAAGCAACGAATTGTTGCCCTCATTATCAAGAATCCTAGATTAAATTCATTGACCACCTTTGAAATTATGCGCTCCAACCTCAGTTAATTTCCTCGATACTACAGTCAAGGCAAAATCAGCACAATCCATTTAAAGCAAGATCATCTTCACAGGAGCACGGCCCTATAGGCAGTGCTTTAGTCTTGTCATCGTTAATTTGTAGACAATTACGGTGTGATCAAACCAAGAAGATAACAAACTCAGTTCAGCGTTCATTAGAAACTGCAGAACAGTAGAGGAGATGTCAGAGAAATGTCTCATTATATCAACAGCTACAATGTAAGTGACATGTTTGAAACAAAGAAGTTCAGGACGTTAACGAAGATATTAAACAATAAAGGTCCCAGGAGGGACCCTTATGGAACACCAACTTTAATATTCCGGTAACTGGAACATATGCCTTGCACTTTTACCCTCTGCCTACGGCCCAGAAGATAGGAAGACATTAATTTCAAAAAAGAAGAAGAAAGACCATATACCTTCAACTGCGCCAGCAAGAGGCTGTGATTGATGAAATCAAAAGCCTTGCTAAGATCTACCGCTACTGCGACAACAGCCTCTCTGTTGTCTAGACTTCTCCTCCAATCTCTTCAGTCATTTTCATAAGACGGTGCAGTATGGGTGTTGATTTATAGGAATCCGGACAAGTTCAAAGATCATAGCTTAACTTGATTCACTCAAACAAGATTTTCTCGTAATTTTCGATAAGACAGTCAAAAACGGCAGTAAAAGAAAGACTGGCTTTCATATTCAATAAACCACCCCCAATGGCCTGCGGGCTTCCATGACGTCTCCGAGATAGACTCGCGAGCATGAAAAATTCAAAAGCAGGCTCACAATAATGTCATACCAAGAAAATGCAGAACTTGTGAAAAAAACCTACAAAAAACAAATGTAGCTGGTGCAGACAAATAAACAAACCAGAAAGTTCACCAGTGGTTTTCACTATATTTCAATCACAATGGGTGATTTATGTAGTCGAGTGTAATATTTACAAACTACACTGAATAGGAAAAGGTCATATAGCATTTAGTTTCTGTTCGAATAACCATGGAAACCACACCAGAAAAAGACTAGTAGCTGTGAACTCAACTCAATGAACAGTTTTTACTCAATAAAGGAACGCATGATTTCGAGTGTTATATGTTTTGACAATGTAGTCACCGTATCTTCTTTTAAGTAAGTTCTTGTGTACGCGCATGCGCGTGTACTAAAAATGATAGAATTACAGAGAGAACGACCCAAACTATTTCTTAAAGCAAGCACAGAAGATGATTGGGTGGAGGAAGACATTCTTGATAACTCTACAAGGGAAGAGGCAAGCCTATATAGGGATTTTACTAATTCTCCAATGTTGGAGCTAAGTATGGTTCAGAATTTTTGAAACGCCACTTGAATATTAACAGTTATCAAAACAAGTTTGACGAAATGATGGATATTATAAAGGAATTTAGAATATAAGAAATGATAATTAGTGAAACAAAAAGTGACTCTTCTTACCCTTATAGCCAATTTTCTGGATCTTGACAAACACTATATCGGAATGATAGAGTGAAAGAAGGAGGTGAAATTCTAGCATATGTGTCTTCTAACATCATCAGTAAACGGTTAAAACTTCCTCATGGCTATAAGACTCTTGAATCTGTGGTATTGGAAATTGAGCTAAAAAGGAGGAAAGTAATAGTGGCTGGCTTGTACAGACCCCAGAAATCTCTTGTAAGCACCTATCAGCAGCAACTTGAGGAGGAACTTAACCATCTGTGAAAATGGGAATCGACATGAACATTGACATCAACGGTAACTTATAGTCACGCCGTATCAAAGTATCAAACTGTTAGGAGTAAAGATTGACTGTCAGTTAAGTTTTAGGGAAAACATAAGTGAGATCTCTAGAACATCTAGTCAGAGGATTGGGGTAATTATGAGGCTACGTAACCTCTTCACTATAGCAGCTAACCTGCAATTGTATAAAGCAGCCATCCTAAAACACATGACCTATTGTACTGCCGTATGAGACGTTTGTGGAGGAAGTGATGCCCATAAACTAGAGCGTGTTCAGGAAAGAGGTTTACGGGAAATATTCTGTGACTGGAAATCAGCTTATCAACTGTTAATGAACATGGCAGGGTTACCCACCTTACTTAACAGAAGACTACAAGACATGGCAACCATCATGTATGGGGTCGAATATGATCTCTGCCCTAAATATATACGTGATATGTTCCTTAGGAATACTACAGCAAATAACCTAAGAGTTAGAGAATTTCAAATTCCTAGATTCAATACAGTCAATCATTGTAAACAGTCTCTTAGATATCAGTGGCCCCTACTGTGGTCTAGCATGCTATCATCTAGTGTAAGAACAGCATCCTTAGTAGTGGCATTCAAAAGAGCTATTAGGAAATTAGATTTAGAAGCTTTAATGGACCAAACAAACAGCTGGAACCAAAGCAGATCTACCGTTTACACGAGAACGAAAAGAAGCGCTCCTACTCGAGACGTGTTCTAGACATTGAACATAGTTCATTTACACCTCTTGTGTTTACCTCTACAGGTGGAATGGGCACAGAATGTTTAAGATTTCATAGTCGTCTTGCAGAACTTATAGCTAACAAGAAAGGAGAGCACTATTCAAGGACTATATCGCGGGTAAGGGCAAGGACTTCCTTTGCTTTACTGAGATCTGCGCTGATCTGCTTAAGAGGGTCAAGTACAATCAGAAGACGTAAAATGGACTTAACTAATGTAGACATTGATGTACAAAATTCAGAGGCAGCCATTTCATAAACATTTTATCGATTATATGTACATATATGAAGTGTAGTTTATAATTTTGTCCCGCCTAAGTTGTTTTTTGACACTCGCTGAAATGCCTTCTCGAACTCCATACAGCATGCTTGTTTTTGAGACAATTTAATATTTATTACATTTTTACTGTTTGTTTACTATGTCAATCCAACATGCTTTTATATATACATATACATATTCTTTTTATTCCAATTAGCAATATTTAAATTAGGAAGGAAGAATACATCGCAAAAACATTCATTCAAATAACAGTCATTAGGTTCGTTTTTAGCTATTTTAAATTGATAATTACATATGTAAATTGAATGCCCACCCCCACACTTTTTTAACAGGAAGTTTTCAATAAAGAAGATTATTACTAAAAATAAAAAATATATTATTATTATTATTATTATTATTATTATTATTACTATTATTATTATTATTATAAGTTTGTCAAACATGTTTTTTCGACTTGTTATGATTGCCAGAGAAGACGAAAAAATGGTTGGGGAAGCTTCACAGCCTCCCCCCTCTCTCTTTCCCTGCGCGGTGCCTGTATCTATGAAATTAGAGACTTCTAAAATACTGTATGCAGATAATTGTGGCACACGGAATTTATCACACATCACATAATTATGAAATTAACAATAACCTGTAAAACAATTAAGGCAAAAATGAAAGCAGGTAAGACCTCTGAAGAAGGCGTAATCCGAAACGCGTCGCTCAGGGTGCATTGAGTTTTCCCTTAACCTTGTATGAATTATTTCACGTCAAGGTGGATGGTGAATTCATTTGCGATCCTCCTATGGGTAAGAATACGCTGTTGGTTAAGGGAAATAAACAATTGCCCTTATCCGCCTATGAATCACTGTATGATGGTCTGTTGATCGTGATCCGCGGCGGAACGTGGGTTCAAATCCCGCTCTGAACGCTTATGAAAATGTTAATAAACGTTAGTAGATGTCTAGTGCCAAATGACCTCCTCAGTTTACAGGTAGAACTTACCTCAAGCTGTTATAGTGACGAAGATCGAGAGCTCAAGGCATCAAACACTCACTTTCGCTAAAAGTGAAAAGAGGTAACGTCGGCATTTCAACCGAGTGATCTTACTATGCCTGTCCCAATAAAGCTCGGTGGCAGAAAGGAGGCAAAACATTTGATCGACATAAAGAACTTACCCCATGCAGAGGCCGTCACAATTGGAAGAGTTGAACGTAAGTGATTTGCTGAAATGAAACAAAGTAAGTGTTATACAGTTTCTTCGCTGAGCTGATGGCATGCGGCGATCGGTATCTCTCCAAATAGGTCTCATTTGTGAACTCAGTTAAACCCAAACGTTTACTGCACAACTTACCCCTGAAGCAGTCGTAGTGAGGAGAATTGCAGGCCAGGGAAGAAAAAAACAAAGCAGTTGCAGCTAAAACAAAAAGAAATGGAGAATATTATTACTTGAAGTAACTGAATTGATATACATTCCCAAAAAGATCAATTGTGCCTCCTAAATTAAGCAAAACGTTTCCTTCACATGTAGAACAACAAGAAATTATTGAACAATTGAATGAAGACGGGAAACACCGTCATTTTCCAGAAAAGAAAGTGAAAATGGTCGTCTGGGTATTGTGGACAATGCGCGCTTCTTTATATTAGGTTGTTTGAGGTGACTGATTTTTTAATCAAGATCTGTTGTAGTGAATTTCATACAATAAAAAAGAATCATGCACGAATCCTAAGTATATCATTACAACTCTGGCATCAGCTTATGAGGACACAATGTCAACCAAGCCAATTCTTTGGTTCCACTTAAGGGATCTCCAAAATTCACTTTTCTGCCCGTGTTTTGTGGCAAAAGACCTCATAATTTTTCGCACAATTTCAACATACAAGCACTGCCACTTACATACAAATATTCGTTGGTGGGAGAATCATATTTAGAAAGTTTAACAGCTTTCCAAATTAATATAATTGTCTATAATTTCACTGGAGGATATGTGAAATGACATAGATTTGAGCTGTCGAGAAAGAATTCAAAGAAAGAAGATCACCTTAGGTTTCAACACTACTTAAGCAGTAAATTTCACTGAGGATTCAAGCACATAGCTTTTATGATTTATTATAATTATCATGTACCGTGTCTTTTTCGTAAACGCAATCCTTCTAGGTCTGAAGTGAAGAGGAGAAAGTAACGAAAAACTAAATGCTAGAGAATGTATAAAATGTCATAGATTTCCATGCGGACACAAAGTGGTATGATGGTAAGTATGGTCATCGCACTGAGTCAAGTAAGCAACGTGAGTAGCTATTTGCAGAGACTGGAAGCCTCAAAGAAACTCAGGCTTGAACGGGACTCAAACCTATGAGCGCGCGATTTAATACAAACTCGCCTCAAAGCGACGTAGTAAGGAACTGTGAAATATAAGTACCTCGCCAATTAGGGGCAGGGCAAGGGGCTGGCGGCTACTTGTGGTAAAAACTGGAAAATACTCTTATTCTAGCTTATTTTCTCTCTTTGTAGTACTTACTCGATAGCTGTGGCTAACAAGCAAGGCATAAGTTCAAATTAAATAAATTTCGTTGATTTTCTCGCAAAATTGCAGTCTGACGTTAGGCGTTTCCTGTAAACGCGAAGCTAAATCTGCCTGACTGAGTCGCTTCCTCAGCTCTAGATATATAAGGCTATCTTTTCACACGGCCGAATCTAAACGGATACAATCCCTTGTGAACATTGACTATGTCACTAGCAGCCGATCATCTCCTGTTGCAGGGCTAAAGCGTCGTCGGGACAATATTCGGCCAGTCACTGAGCGCAGTAATGAAAACACAAAGCACGCGTCACTGGATTGAAAGGCTTTGATCGAGCAAATCGAAGTTCGCAGACAGTTCTGTATAAGCGAGATGCCATCGAATTTTTGTGTTGCGTGTTTTGCAAAGATAACAGCCACACTGAACTGTATGGTACGCATGAGTACTGACTTGCAAACAAACATTGTAGGTGTGTGGAGCGTGTCAAGGAGTGGTCAGAGACGCCAACGAAGGTTTGTGTAAAGTAATGTTGTAAGGCAACTCATGTTGGTAGAATTTTATCAATTTTAGCAAATACGCATGCGCCAATGTTTGGAACCGTCTACTTCCGGTCTACTCTATTGCATACCATATGGAGGACACAACGTTTTACATTTTCAATATATACTGCTCGAAGTTCTACATCATGGTAACTGGAACTGAGCTGTGAGTACGTAAGGGATCTGTCTCATATGGTCTAGGGGCCGACATTTCTCTCCCTCACTGCCGCGTCGGGGGCAGACAGGCTGTCGTGGACGGGTATCTGAAAGCAGCGAGGAACTGGGGGTTGGTATAAGCGATCCGCGGGCCGAAATCTCGGGGAGACTCGTCATGGTACACCGCTCCGGCAACACGTCCAGAGGTACTGCTTACTGGTCCAGAGTTTTTGTTTGTTTTCTTTTTGGCATTCAGTATGCGCATGCGTGAATTCACTGTTGCTTTCCTACGTACCATTTGGGAAACGCAGTGACTGAAATGAAATCACAGAATGACCTTTACAGTAGTTGCAAGAAGCTTCAAGGCTTGAGGGATTTCCTTACAGGCTGGATTGATTTCGATTTATCATGCGAATGTTAAAAGTGTGGCATGTGTTTGTTTTCTATTAGTGCTGAATAAGTGTTCAGCCGAATCGTGTAAGTTTAGGGTTGGTTTTGTTTTGTAATAGTTATTTGTAAAAAAAGCTTCCATCAGACACAAAAAAATCCTTTTGACATTATTGCTCGTTTGGCAAAAAGCTCTCGTATCACATACGTTCCACTCGCATAAAGCCTAGCGTCTTGCGTTTGCTTATAGAAACACCCTAACTAGTCCTCTTGAAAGCGAAGAGTTTGAAATGGCCTATGTTTCCTTACGCTGCTAAGCGTTGACCTTTCAAATTCCACTCATACTTTAAGAGTCAAACCTTTTAGTCAAAGTATGCTATACTCAACAAAGCGCGTTAACTTGTTTTTATCAGCGGCGGCTAAATGTCCGGCATGAGGTTCTACGAAATTGCATCCATTTCTACCAGATAAAAGTGTTACATTCCTTCTTATAATCGCTTTGGATTCGTTTCTCCATTTCAACGTTTCTGTAAACGAAGATGGAATACTTCGACACTAGATAAAATACAGGCGGTTTGGATTGAGATGTTTCGTGAAATTCTTTGGAACTGCAATGACTACATGTAACAGTGCTTGAATGTATTTGCGACCTTTCCCGGCTGCTGGGCATTTTAAACTGAATTCAAACTGAAAATAGACCAGAAATTGTCGGCTGAATTCAAGTTAACGAAAGGGCATTACGTTGGGCGTCAAGTTGTAGCTGTTATCAAATGCAAATTTCCAAAGTCTTGAATATAATCTTTCGCAGTTTAAGTGTGAGAAAATACATTAACATCGATTGTATCACGCCTATGATTATTCTACAAGACGATTGAATACAACAGAAAATATTATCCTAACACTGATTGAAAAGAACGAGGTATTGTTGCATTTCATTTTGTTGTTGTATCGAGAAGTTGCCTAATGTCTTCGGTTAACATTTCCTTGAAAATATCTTCTTGTTAAGAAATTCCCTGTTTGAAAACTTGAGCTCCAGATCTTGAACTTTAATCTAACGAGCTGTGAAAACGCCGTTGTCTTGCTATGATTTAACAGTAGTTGAAAAAGTTTCGGCTAAAAACCGCACATCCCAATATTTCAATTTCAAATGTTTGTTGAGGGTGGGGGGCATGGCCTTATAGACCGCCCCATTCGGCGACATTTTGGCCTTCACTTGCCATTCCTTCAGATTCACTCAGCTAACTACACTGTCACTACACTATCGCTGGTGAGTCGAGCATACTTGGAAAAAAAAATGCGAGAGCTCTTAACGGGAGTCGAACCTTCCACCCTCGTTTACTAGGTCGGATGCTCTACCACTGAGCTACAAGACACGCCAGTAAAAGAAAAATATGCTAGTTTGAAAGCCGAGCTCATGCGAGTTTCGTCGGTTTTGGTGGTAGAGCACCCGAGGTCAAGCAATTAATCGGAAAGTCCGACTCCTATAAGGAGCACTCGGACTTTTTTCCGAATATGCCCGATCACCAGCGATAAAAATTCATACATTTTCCGGTCTTAAAATTCACTATCTGTTCTACTCTAATGACATTCATTCGTTGACAATGCTAATGCTGTTTTTCAGGCCGAGTGGATCACACCGGATAACCGCCCGCCCAACGATTGGCCGGACAAAGGAAGCATGGCAATAAGAGAATTTGGCTTGAAGTTTAGAGAAGGACAGATGAACTGCGGTGTTAGGCCAGGAGAAAAGGTACGCGAGTGAGTAAATTGAGAATTGCTTTCTACACTATTTTTTGTAGTAGATTTTTAAAAGCATTGGCCGTCATAAACTGGCTCTCCATGCTTTACTTTCAGATCGGTATTGTGGGTCGCACTGGGGCCGGAAAATGCACGCTGACCTTGGCCTTATTTCGTATCCTGGAGAGAGCCTGAGCAAGGATCGTTATCGATGGTATTGATATCGCAAAGATTGGACTCCAGGATCTGCGATCAAGACTCACTATATTCCCACAGGTAATAACATAGGCTTGTATGGCGTGCACAAGCTAAGATGGTCATTATAGAGCGGCACTAAATCACTAGTAAATCCTGAGGAATAAATTCTGGAGATAGCTAAGAGGATTATGATAACTGGCATTGATGTTTGATATCGCTAAGATTACTTTCCATCCCACAGTTATAAACATACCACGTATAGTGCGCATAGGTTAGTGAGGCAATAATGAAGCAATAACAGACAGCAAGAGAAAATAAACGAGGTTAGAGAGCACATCCTCGATACACGCCCTATTTTAGGGGTAATTCGTCTCAGGTTATTTTTAGATCACTTCCCAGTCTCCGAAATTCTGTGTGGGTGGGTAATGGCCGATCACGTGCAGAGATGGAAATACACGCATGGAGTGGCTACGCTCGAAACCACGCATTTCGCGAAACAAAAATGGCTGACGATTTTTGTTCTCTGGTATACTGCGCCTGAACTTGGATCCGTTTAACAAATACCCTGACGTGGAACTGTGCAAGATCCTTGAATTAAGTCACTTGAAGAACCTTCTGTCAGGTCTGGAACAAGAACTTTTGCACCCAGTGAGCGAAGGGGGCGGAAACTTGAGGTATAGTGTTCTTTCGCAAGACCTTACTAGGTTTAAACTACTGCCATGTCATTGTTTACTATTAAAAGCAAATGGCATTGGGACTGAAATCTTTCGGTACACAAGCCTCAACAATAACAGTAATTGCGGAACTGAGACAATCCATTTTTGGTTCCTTGAATTACCTCAAACTTTCGACGTTTATAACAGCAATAACATAAGGCTAGTTCACACGGGGCTTAATCCAAATGGATCCAATCCTTTGTGAACATCGACTAATCAACTCACGACCCATAATCTCCTGTTGCAGGGCTAACGCTTGAAAGTTCAGCTTTTGAATTTCTGTACGGTGGCTAATTTACCGTGTTAACTTCGTTGAATTGATTCAAAAACGTAATATTTTCAACTGTTCATAGTGTGGGTCAGCATCAGTTGATGTGTTTAGCGCGTGCGCTGCTCCGTAAAAGCAAAGTCCATGGGTGCTTACCATTTGTTAGGAAATTCCGGTTGGGGTGATCGTTGCACAATGGTAAGCGATCTTCCAAATATGCCAATCAACCTGACGGAAGATTTGTAAAATGGTAAAGGATTTTCTGACTACCCGTTCCGAACGGGAAGAAAGGGGTACCTCTGGAGGTACCCCAAAATTTCGGAACGGATTTTTGTTTGAGTTTTTTTGCGAGAATTCTGTAATTTTTTGGCCAAATGGTAAGCACCCCTTGTTCTCGATGAAGCCACGGCCACGGTGGACCTTGAAACGGATAAACTCATTCAACAGACCATACGGCCAGAGTTCGCTGACCGCACGGTTCTTACAATTGCTCACAGGCTCAATGCCATTATGGACTATACAAGGTAAGGATCTTCTTCAACAGTGATAGAGCGGTTTTTAATCGACTGTTGTAAAACCAGAGCCAATCGTGTTCTGAGGGAAATACACCTTTCACCCAACCACAAAACGATTCGCTACTTCGTTTTACTACTGTTACGATAGCTACTACAGCTACTACAGCTACTGCAGCTACTAGTTTCTCAGACAGCTACTATAGCTATACGAATACGACGACGACGACGACGACGACGACGACCACTACGACTACGACTACTTCTACTACTTCTACTACTTCTACTACTTCTACTACTTCTACTACTTCTACTACTTCTACTACTTCTACTACTTCTACTACTACTACTGATGTAATCGAGTTAGGAACTACTCACGTGATGTTAATTTGATTGACAAGGCGGTGAGAGTCGAGAGCAAAAAAGGAATGAAATCGGAAGGAAAAACTGTCAGAAATGGAATTGTATCAAAACGGAGTAATTTTCAAGTTGAGATCCTTCGCATGTAATCGGTCAATGTCTGAAACATTTCAAATACTAAAGAGTTCTGGATCGATACAACACTTAGGGACTTTAAGATCTACGACGGCGACGTCCATGAAAACATGTTGTTGCTAAGTTTTTCGTGATTATTCCAGTTCGTTCAACTTCTGCAAACTATCCGAACTATCCAGGAACTGAACTGGGAGGAACGGTGTTCAAACTAAGAAATGAAATCAAAATTCTCCATTGTGTGCTCGCGTTTTCCTTAGAACTCGAAAATTGGTCTTTTGACGTTTTAGACTGGCAGATGAACGGGAAAGAAATGTACCAAGCTTCAAACGCACGTGCAGCGCCATTGTTTTGCTCATGAAAGTCTATACGTTGCCATCGTAGATCTTAAAGTCCCTAACAACTACTGCCGCTGCTGCTGCTGCTGCTACTACTACTACTACTACTACTACTAGTACTACCACTACTAGTATAGTAGCTGCTATTATAAGACTTGGGTGTGGTCCGAGACACCTAAGTAATACCCATCGGGTAATCGACCATTCTAACGACTGCAAAATTTGGTAACTTTGAGGTTCTGTATTTCTGCAAATTTGCAACAGATTCTTACAGAACTTTGCACGTACTCTAAATTCGATATAATAAATTGATCTATCATTCAAATGAAAAATACGAAAAATTAGAATTTTGCGTGACGTCGTCGAAAAGGTCCCTTCTACTTTTGTGGCAGCCTCGAAGTCACAAAATTTGGAGTTCAAAGGTGAGAACCTCGCATCACAGTGATTTCTTGCTTAACAATGGGACAGTTTTACGGTGCATTATTTTGGGACCATTCCGGAAGAAGAATAGACAGAATGGTCGGTTTGCGTGTTCTTTTGGGACTTTCGTTTTCCGGAGTGTAAGGCCGAAAACTCTTTCTCAGTCGTGTGCTCTTCTCAGGTCATCTCTGCAAGAACCATTCCGCTTTCGGAATACGCGTTCTTGTGGAAAACCTTATTTCTGCTGTTCCTTTAATCCTAGACCGGAATAGGAATAGACAGAATAGTCCTAAGAGAATGAACTACTAATAGTCTAAATTTAGAATAGCGGTCCCGCAAATAATGGCCAATCAGATTGGGCCTGATAACTACAACGCGTCTTAGTGGGCTGCAACCAAGAGCCGCACGTGGGATTGTTCGTTCTAAATGCAAATCATGGCACGACTCTGGCAGCAGCCGTTTTAAAAATATATAATACCGTGAGCTGATGGACTGCATTCCATTCCAGATCGAAACTTCTGGGTCGTGGACGGAACAAAGTAGCCCAAGGGGGCAGGATTTCAGAATACCCGGCCACTGGTTTGAGCGTCGTAAGTGCCATTCGAAGGATGACAGAGTTCCAACGAATGCGTTGATGGCGTTTACGTTTAGCGGTGGCGTTATAATTCAAAGGGCGAAAAAACACGTATTGAAAGCTTGTCCCATTCGTATGAAGGAAAGACGGTGTTACTGAGGAAAAAGGTCAGAATAGGTTGTTTTCCCCAAAGTTGCAATTTTGCAACTGGGCGCGTAGAATTTGCAGTTTTTGTTGAATTTGTTGTTACCGGTAGCAATATTCTGTAAGGGAACTAGCAATGTTTTGCATTGCTTGCAATTTGTGCAAAATTTGTAGTTTGTTAGTAGGCACACGATCTTTTGGCACTTTTTGTAAAATTTGCAGTTTTTGGTTAAATTTGTCCTCCGGTTGATCTCGGTGTATTTTTCCTCAAGGGAAGGAGCAATTTTTTGCAATTTAATTGGCGCTAAATTTGCATTGTTGTTACTCGGTGTGCAATTGTGTGAAATATTCTTCAAACTTTGTAGTTTTTTTTTTAATTTGTCGTTGCCCTCTGCTTTTAGCATTTTTTTGCAGCTTTGATTAAAGTTGTTCAAAGGAAGCAAATTTTTGCAGCTGCGTGCATTTCTGGACATACACTACAATACAATACAATAAGTTTATTAACATATCCCAAAGAGGGGTTTTTCAATGTCAATTTAAAAACGTTGCTTGAAAGAAAAGGAAAAAAAGTTACAATCCTGAAATTGCAATTCTTGAATCTGAAAATTCTGAAATTAAGTAAAAATTAATATAAAAATTTATCTTACTCAAGTTAGGGTGAACAAGTCCACAGTTCCTTACAGTCAGAACGGTTGAATGTATCAATACTTTTACTATCCTTAGTTTTGTCGCTTAACTTGTTCAATGTGGCTATTGCGCGAACAATCGAAGGATGATCTCGGCGCCGTCGAGGTTCTCTTTAATGGAATATTTATGAGATTTTCTGTCTGGTGTTGTAATTATGAACATTAAGACGCTTGACCAGCATAGGTTCGAGGTAACTTGCAGCGAGGCTGTTTAGAATCTCGAAGATTTAACATATCCTTTATTGGTAGCCATACAAGACCTCTTCTAGTTGATGAAATATGGTCGCATTTTCTTTATCCCGTTAGAATCCTGGCGGCAAAATTCTGTAATAGTTCTGTTGTGTCGTACCTGACCACACTGTGGAACATTAAAACAATTTGCTGAACACTAATGAGTTCAAGATTACTTACAGAACATCTTGTTTGAATAGGTGTCGGACACTGTTAATTTGACATATAGGTTAGCAAGCATTGCTGATGATAGGTGGTCTCTGTGAGAATCAAAAGAAAGATTACTATCGAATAGAACTCCTAAATCTTTGGACATGGACGATGGGGGTAAATCTCTGTCAAAGAAAAGGATGACGTCACTCATTCCCGAAAGCACTTGACGTGTGAAAAAAAGCATTTGTTTGTTCTGGATTAAGAAAGGAGTCGGTCGGTACAACACCACTCTGCTAAGCTGTTCAGATCACCAACAAACTGACATAGGGTGCCAGATTTTCACTGATTGCGAAAGAAATAAAGAGCTTGGTCTCGTCGACATAGGATTCGACACATCAGTCTGATATCACATGTAGCAAATCATTCCACTTAAATGAGATGGTATCGAAAAATCGTGTACTTTCCTTGACATTTCTTCCAAATATTTTGGGAATTCGAACGAATGTTCTCTACTTTCAGTACAGTTCAAGTGGCAAAATGCCCAGCAGCCGGAAAAGCCGAATATCGCGAGTTGAGCTCTTTGTTCCCAAGGCATATTCTCAAACCTCGCAGGTTTTTGCAATTACTGTAAAGGTCATTCTGTGATTTAAATAAACCTTCGGCGTTTCCCAAATGGTACGTAGGAAAGCAACAGTGAACTCACGCATGCGCATACTGAATACCAAAAGGAAACAAACAAAAACTCTGGACCAGTAAGCAGTACCTCTGGACGTGTTGCCGGAGCGGTGTACCATGACGAGTCTCCCCGAGATTTCGGCCCGCGGATCGCTTATACCAAGCCCCAGTTCCTCGCTGCTTTCAGATACCCGTCCACGACAGCCTGTCTGACCCCGACGCGGCAGTGAGGGAGAGAAATGTCGGCCCCTAGACCATATGAGACAGATCCCTTACGTACTCACAGCTCAGTTCCAGTTACCATGATATAGAATTTCGAGCAATATATATTGAAAATGTAACACGTTGTGTCCTCCATATGGTATGCAATAGAGTAGACCGGAAGTAGACGGTTCCAAACATTGGCGCATGCGTATTTGCTAAAATTGATAAAATTCTACCAACATGAGTTGCCTTGCAACATTACTTTACACAAACCTTCGTTGGCGTCTCTGACCACTCCTTGACACGCTCCACACACCTACAATGTTTGTTTGCAAGTCAGTACTCATGCGTACCATACAGTTCAGTGTGGCTGTTATCTTTGCAAAACACGGAACACAAAAATTCGATGGCATCTCGCTTATACAGAACTGTCTGCGAACTTCGATTTGCTCGATCAAAGCCTTTCAATCCAGTGACGCGTGCTTTGTGTTTTCATTACTGCGCTCAGTGACTGGCCGAATATTGTCCGGACGACGCTTTAGCCCTGCGACAGGAAATGATGGGTTGCTAGTGACATAGCCAATGTTCACAAGGGATTGTATCCGTTTAGATTCGGCCGTGTGAAAAGATAGCCTTATATATCTAGAGCTGAGGAAGCGACTCAGTCAGGCAGATTTAGCTTCGCGTTTACAGGAAACGCCTAACGTCAGGCTGCAATTTTCCTTTTCCGAGAAAATCAATGAAATTTATTTAATTTGAGCTTATGCCTTGCTTGTTAGCCACAGCTATCGAGTAAGTACTACAAAGAGAGAAAATAAGCTAGAATAAGAGTATTTTCCAGTTTTTACCACAAGTAGCCGCCAGCCCCTTGCCCTGCCCCTAATTGGCGAGGTACTTATATTTCACAGTTCCTTACTACGTCGCTTTGAGGCGAGTTTGTATTAAATCGCGCGCTCATAGGTTTGAGTCCCGTTCAAGCCTGAGTTTCTTTGAGGCTTCCAGTCTCTGCAAATAGCTACTTACTTAAGTTGCTTACTTGACCCAGTGCGATGACCATACTTACCATCATACCATTTTGTGTCCGCAGTTGAAATTTATGACATTTTATACATTCTCTAGCGTTAAGTTTTTCGTTATTTTTTCTCTTCACTTCAACTAGAAGGATTGCGTTTACGAAAAAACCACGGTACATGATAATTATAATAATTCATAAAAGCTACATGCTTGAATCCTTAGTCAAATTTACTGCTGCGCTTAGTGTAGTGTTCACACTTAGCTCAAATCTATGTCATTTCATATATCCTCTGAAATTGTAGACAATTACTGCTTCGTACCTCTGGCCCTGCGGTTGTTTCAACAAGTATTAAAAAGGGATAACTGAGCTAGAATAAGAGCTGGTGGCCGTAAATGCGGTGCTAAATCTCTCTCATATTGTTGTAATAAACGTGGAAACTTGAGGTTTCGGAGATTACTAATGGTAATAGGACTTAGTGGAAGTACAATTCAGAGAGTAATTGGCCGATTGCGTACAGACCTGAGGCCGGAAGAAAGAAAACAACAACAGAAACAAAAGGAGCGCGCTCAGATGCCGCGTACTGTCCAATTTTACCGCTGACGCGAGGCATGACGCGTACAACTATCCTATACTGTCCGATTAATGATGAAACTAAGGCTGCTGATAACCAATCGGATTGAGAATTTTTGTTATAGTTACGATTAAGGATCAAAAATGCAATTGTTGCTATTGCAGAGGGTTCGTTACCAAAATATTTAAGTCTTAAGGACTTCAAAATCGTAACATACCCTACCGTAAGCTATTTTCATGTATTCTTATAGACTACTTGCTGATAATTGTCGACATCCTTTCCAAACTGTTCATTAAAGCAGCAGGGTCCTAAGACGAACTCCCAGAATTCCCTACCTCTTGACTTTATCAGTTGCGCAAATATCACGAAGCGATCTTTCTACCCTCGCCGGTTCACATATGCAAAAAGCTGCGTTGAGCTGCGTACGACCCTTTATTAGATATGTCTAGTGATGTATAGCCGTGTACAGCCCTCAGTGCACAGCACCGTACAGCTGTGTGTAGCCAAGTGTAATAGTGTATGGCCCTGTATGGCTTTGTGCAGACCCTGTTTAGAAATAGCGGCCAATGAATTACTGTTTTGTCTTTCTGCTAATCAATCAGCACCCTGGGGGGTTGGGGGGGAGATACTCCCTTACCTGGCCTTCACGGGGACAAGCGACCCGATAGTGTAGGGTTTTCAGGGTGTTTTGGGTTGAACGGGGTATCGATTTAATCACTTTCTGCCTTAAACAGGGTATTGCTACATGACCTAATGTAGATGTTTCTTTATAGAAGCCTGACCACGAGCCGCCAGTTATTGGTGGGCTTCCCTTGACTTTGATAATTACAGCTTATTACACTACAAAAAAGATACGTAGTAACCGCAAAACGAGTGTATCATTATTTCATTCTAGTCTTACACAGGGCATGATTTGGGTTAAATGTCTTAGATAGGGTCTGAAAAACCTGAATTCTGTCTTAAGCGGAACAGGGAAATCAGAGAATTGTGTCTTAAACAGAGTCAGGGTTTCAGCGCCCGGGCCGCACATCCCTACTCTAACATCTGTTGAGTACCCACCCCGCCTCCACTAGGTAATCAGCCCTAGCATCGATAACATGACCAAAATTCAAAGGAAATTTTCCTCTATATTGCCCCCTATAGCCTGGTATGGCCTTGTATAGGCTTGTCTCGCTGCGTATACCCCTATATGCCTCTGTATAGTCGTGTATTGCGGTTAATAGTCATGTATCGCACTTGATATTTAACACCTATTTCATGAGCGCGCGTTGGATACGAGCAGGAGCCCTGATATGAGATCGTAAATATCATTTATATATTGCAAAGTTCTTAAAACACTGAGCCAAAGAATTTTTCTTTAATGGAGTTAAGAAGTCCGAACAGTACCGGTCAACGCTCCCTCGAATTTCAATGATGGCCGCACTTTGGAGAGCTGAAGAGCACTGCCATATATGGTAAGTCATGTGACCATATTGGCATCTTGGGAGTAAGGCCAAATTGTAACAATTGTAACAAATTACGCTTTTAAATGTCTTCAAAAGTCACGTTCCACTTGAATTTTTGAAAGAAACCCTATCTAAATAGCACAAAAATTTCCATTATTAACTCAAGTTCTTTACAAAACCTTTATGTTGGCTGATTTAATGTTGTTTTTAGCAGAATACGGCAAATAAAGCGATATCTATAAAACCCACGTGCGGGGTGACTGTTTTTCGAAATTTGTTAAGTTTTAATTCAATTCACTGTTCTAAGGTATTCTCTGTTTACCATTAGTCTTATCGTTCCTTTACCTCAGGGCCTTGTTCATTTTGCAAGTTTTTTGAATCAGAAATTCCGTAACTTGTCTGAAAAAGTGTATTGGAAACTGTCAAGAAAGCTTACCTGTCGCAGGTTTCTGTTGGGTCATCAAGAACAGTTTTGATGGTGTGCTGGAGTTCTGCGGCTCCCGAAAGGAAACTTTGCCGACGATGCAGGCACTCGTACTTCTCTCCTCTATCCATTTTTAACGGCAAAGGATAGAAAAACAAAACAAAGAAACAAAAAAAGGGACCAGAATGACAACTCAAAAGCACAGTTTCATTTGCCGAAAGCGAGAGTGCCACCTGCATATCATTAAAAAAGGCGGGAAAAATCGATGGCATTTTTGGCGGTGCGCCCCACAGTTCGCAGGAATACCACTGTTTATGAGCGTGGTGTACTGTGGCTGCTTTTAAGGTTGCAAAATGATCTCATTGTCATATTTGGGTCATCTACTGAGCCTTTTCAAATGATTTACCGGTTAGTCAAATGAAAACGGTTTAAAAATTATCAAGGGTAAACAAGAGAGATCGCGTGACTCTCCACGTGACGCCGGATTTTAGTTGGCGGGAAATTCACGCTGACTCACGTGACGTCAACCTACCAAAATGGCGGCTGCAAAGGTGAGATTTAAAACAGATTTGGGGGATTCCTTGTGCACACCTTTTATTGCCTTTCGCTTTAGTTGTACCTTGAAAGTAGTTGTTTCGTATAAATGGCAAATGTAATTCATATATGCTCGCAAGAGCGAGATCGATTGCTGCAAACTATTTTCAGCTTACTTTAAACCTGATTTCAGGTATATTTCATTAAGCTTCTATAGTTAATAGGAGGCAATTGGTTGTGTGCTCAAGTTGGAAGTGGCGATCCAGCTCTCTAAGTTACTAGAATTGCACTTTACGTTTTTTGGCAACATTTACCCTGTTAACAGAACGCAGCAGTCTTGCATGAATTCGAATTCTGGTACATCTTTGAAATTAAAATCTCCAAACATAGCATTTCGTTTAAAGCTTGTTGTTGGTGGGATCTCCAGTCTAAAACAATGTAGTAAACTAGATGATCAGTGTAACTAGTTAAAATATCACAACTGGCTAAAGATCTACCACAGTACACAATAGTGTCATACAGAAATCTAAACGTATAAAGTAGTAACTGTTGTTATGCAGGATGCTGTTGTTATTATTTTGGATGTGGGACCATCCATGTGCCAGGCACCCCCCGGACACGCCACCTCACTGGAGACTTCAGTGAAGGCTATCAACATGATCATACAGAGAAAGGTAAGGCCTGGTTACAGCAGTGTATTTCATAGGAATATATGTAGGAAATTAATTATGGAGTAAATGGTCAATGCATACTGTAGGGGTGTTTTGGGTTTATTTATTTACATGGGATGCGATGGGCAGACCACGGTGAAAATTCGGCCATGTTTCATTTTAAACGGTGTCACTTATATTAATTGCTTGTCATCGTCACTGAAGTTTAATTAAGTCCTATTGGCCAGGTAGGGCTATTACTTGGATGGGTGATCACCTAGAATACCCTGCTTTGTTGACTATGAGGGCAAGGGATGAAAGGTTATTGTTATTTATTTCTTATTTTATTTATTTATTTATTTGTCACACTTGAAATACAACGTGCATGTAACCCCAAAGCAAAGGTTTCATTAGTTTCAAAATTTGTTAGGTAAAAGTGATTTTGGCTAGGTGATGGGAAAGCAGTGGAGAAAACTTGCCAAAATCAACATAGATACCCTGACAGGTAGACAGAGAGCAAGGAACGCAACATTACATAAAGGTCACTTGACTTTATAATAAAAAAGGTGATTTTGGTCTTCAAAAACAAGCTGATTTCTATCCCATAAGAAGGCCTTGTAATTCAGGCCATACACAACACCTCATGATCAGTTTGGCAAATGTTACGTACAAAGAAAAAAAATTCTGCTACTTTCTCATTTTGAGCTTGGGGCACCTGTGGGAAAACTGTCATCGCCTAATTTGCCTTATGCTATCACTTTTGAAAAGTACAAGCAACATCATTTTTAATGCTGTACTGAGTGTTGACATAATCATTTTATTTAAGTTTATTTGTTCCTATAAACACAACCAGCGGCAGGTACAAAATGCAGGTCACAGGTCACAGGTCATTGTTTTACCAATACAGAAAGTATCCTAACCATTTACAAATGCTAACATTAGGTCTAAAAAGTTTAGTTTAGGCATAATTAGGCCTAAGGTTAGCTTTAATGAATGTTTAGGATACTTTCTGTATTGGTAAGACAATGACCTGTGACCTGCGTTTTGTACCTGCCATGCCTCCAGGCATTTTGTTTATTTATTCATGCATGAATTTTTTAAAGCTTACTACATATTTACCATAACTAATCTTAAAAAAGGTGAAAAAGAAACAGAGACAAGTTCAGAATTACAATTAGGTTTAAAAGCAAATCTATCCACAATTTACACGTCTGCTATTACACATTATTGTAGTTTTTTAATTACCCAAAGTGGTAGAAGTTTGATGTTTCTAAGTAATGAAAAGCCATGTCACATTTGCTCTATAAGAATGTTTCTTTAGAATAATAATTTTTGGATTTTGTCTTCCAGATGTTTGCAAACACTAAAGATGAGTTTGGTTTAATTCTGTTTGGTACTGAAGGTATGAATTTGCTCTGATCCCTGGACTTGATATATGGAGCTCTGGTAAAGGGTATTTTCGTGGTGAATTGTGAAAGGACCATTTTATTTTCTGTGAAACATGAGCCCCCCTTTACCACCCTCTAACATGGGATTTGGAGAATGGGGACAGAGGGGTATGCATGTCAGAGAATTGGGAGGAGAGAGAGAAGGGAGTACAGTGTACTTTGGCGTGTGCATGTGCCAGTCTGGAAGCTCAATTCATTGTTGTACAAGAGACAATTTTCAGCTGCATCTCTAGACTTGTCGTTCAATTCCCCACCCTTCTCCTATCTGGTCCCCTGCTAATAACATGCAACCCTGCTTGTGCTTTTGAGCTGGCTTGAAGTATAATAGGTATAATAGGTATACACTGTGTATACTAGAGCACAAGATAGTGTATTTTGAAATCCACAGCTGAGTTATTAAGTTTTGTTTTGACAGGAACATCAAATCGCCTGAATGACAATGAGGGAGGGTATGAAAACATCACAGTTGCACGCCATCTTGGTCTACCTGACTTGGAAATGCTTCAGTTTGTGCATAACCAAATCACACCTGGTAAATGGTATTCATCTGTATACTGACATTATGGCTTAGTAGACATTTTACATTTAGTATACATTTTTTGGATCATGAAATGTACAATACAATACAGTAAATGAGTATTAATTTCTTTATTGCAGGTAATGTTGAAACAGACTGTATCCTTTGAATTTCCATTGTAATGAATGAGCAGTTTATTGTATTCAAGTTTGATGTTGAAAATTTAATGTCCTAATTTTGTGGAAGCACACAGCTAGTTAAATTGATTCTTAGACTTCAGTTAGTTTCAGAACTGTGCGGCACGTGTGATCCTATGTGGTCCTAAATATGACCGTATGACTCCTTTACTGAGAGAACTACACTGGCTTCCCTTGCAGCAGAGGATCATTTTTAAAATCTTACTGTTGACTTTTAAAGCTTTAAATAATTTAAGTCCTAGCTACATTCATGATTTGTTACAAACTTACAAGCCATCTATGAACTTGTAAGTGACACCTAGATCGAGGTTAAAATTTTATGGTGATCGTTGTTTTTTCGGCTTGCACCCCTTAAACTTTGGACTAATCTTCCAGAGCATATAAAATGTAGTCTAAATCTTACATCTTCTAAAAGCATTATTAAAACTTATTTTTTTCAAGCGCTATTTTAATTTGTAGTTTTGCTTTAGTATTTTTTCGGATTTATAATTTACTATTAGTTACTGCTTTTTAAACATTTTATTGTAAAGTGCCTTAGAGCTCTAGAATGGGGCACTATAGAAATGTATTATTATTATTATTATTATTATTACTATTATTATTATTATCATCATTATTATTATTATTATAAGAATTAGACATACAAAAGCTAGTTTGCACAGTTAAGTTATGCCCTACTCTTTCAGTGAGCCTTGTTCCCATTTCCTTAACTCATCATCTTTCGAAGTTATTGATGCCATTGTAGTTGGTATGGACTTGTTACGAGAGGAGAGCAAGTGAGACTACTTTCTTTGGCAGAGATTTATCTGTTGTAAATGCAATTTCAAGATGTTTATAAAATCAGTTTTCTGTATGACTTGTATGAACTTGAAGTGATCTCAATTCATGGTTACAAACAAATGAATGTTTTTTTGTTTTTTTTTCAGGGGCAAGTGCGAAAAAAAGATATATATTTTTTCTGATCTTGGTTCACCTTTTGGAAATGATCAGCTGGAAGCTATCACTGAAGGATTAAAGAGCTTAGAGATTCAGTTGACATTAATGTGAGTCATTTCTTTGAAGATTAAAAAATTATAAAATCTAATAATAATTGAGTTCATATTATAAATTCCCAGGGATTAATGCTCCCATCTTAATTGCTTGCTGGAAGACAGATTTTATCCACTACTTTTATGTATTCCTTCAACAGAGGACCTGATCTGTATGATGACAGCACTGATAATAGCGAGAATGATGAGGATGTGAACAGGCCCTCTACTTCAACTGTTCAATGGAAAGAAAAGACTCCTCAACAGGTTATTCACCTGTACATAAATTGAAGTACAATACATGTAGATTAATGTCTATCCCATATAAGACCATAGAATAAAAATAACAGCTGTTTCAAAGCAAATTTGCTCCTTTTCTCTTACATTTGAACTCACAACACTAACCCCATTTTTCAGTGCCGAGACTTTCCAATATTGACATTTAATTACAGATAGCTGGAGAAAATTGTATGAGGCAGATGCTAGAGGCTCTAGATGGAGAAACATATTCCTTCAGGTAACTGTGCATTTTGTTGCTCCAGAAACTATTAATTTATTTCCTAAACAATGTTTCAAGTTCTGGTCCTCACTTTCTCATTATTTTGTTGAATTTCAGCCATGTTCTTCCAATGCTGAGTTATTTCCAGACAAGGTCAATTAAACAAACCACTGTATACAGAGGTCCTTTGGAGATTGGCTCACAGTTAAAAATCAATGTTTATGGATACAACAGGGTATGGTACATTTGTTACTATATTATCTCCATAGCTTGTAAAATGTCAAAATGATAAAAGCCTTAAACCATGCCATTTTTAGTACTGCATGTGCTCTCATCCTTTTGTTTGTGCTTGTAGTGGACCTTTTATTGGCCTCTTTTGGTTTGCTAGTTTTCATTGGAAAGAGGACTTGACTGTTTGGCAAATTTTTGCAGTAGAAAAAAAGCAATAATTATTCTGTATAAGATCGATGTTGGTGACATGCGAATAGGTGCATTTGAAGTGCATTTATTGTACCGACCAATTATTAACAAAATGACAAATCCAAGTTACCTATTGTAAGCTAAGTTACCCAGTAAATATACAATTATGTGCTTGTTCTGGATTATTTTGTAAAAGCGCTAGACCAGACATTTCTATGGTTTACAGGCATGATAGAACACTTCAAGGGACATTAGAAGAACACTGTCTGTCTGCCTACAGCTTGTGATTTATTAATTCTTGTCATGCTCTTCCTGGTTACTCTTCTGTACATTACAAATTAATGTCACCTCTCGTTCTCTTGAGTCACTATTGGTGTGAAATTATTGTTAAGGTGAGAGAGGAAAAACTAGCATCTTGGAAAAAGCTGTCTGCTGTGTCACAAGCATCACCAAACCCAGATACAATGGAGGTACAGATGCAAAGGTCTTACCATTTGAATGATGATGATGACACAGAGGTAGAGAAAGAGAATGTTGCACAAGGTATAGTAGTGAATTAAAAAATCACTTAATAATTATTGTTTCCTTTTGTATTCTGTAATCTCATGCTCTGACTTTCTATGTTTGCAATAAATTAGGTTATCGCTATGGTAAAACATTGGTTCCATTAACAAAGATCGACAAAGACAGCATTAAACTCCCCACAGAACGATGTTTGTCAGTACTATGCTTTACTTCAAATGAAAATGTAAGCAAATTTTTGTGTTGTGCAGTAATGAAGATGGCGATGATGATGATGATGATGATGATGATGATGATGATGATGATGATGATGATGATGATGAAATGATGACCTTAATGAAGTGACTGCTGTAAATATTGTTAGTCTCATGGTACTTAGCAATTAAAAATTATTTTATGATAACAAGGTATTAACTCTATTATCCTTCTCTGTCACAGGTTCATAGGTACCACTACATGGGAGACAATGTCATCACTTTTGTTCCTCAACCAGGAGACCAGGTATAATTAAAAAACAAACAAGCAAAACAAAAAACAAATAAAAACAGAGACATCTTCATTGATACATGACTGTACAATGTATCATTAATAATACATGTACACATGGTATTATGGAATTTGTTTGATTTTATCATTATTTTATATCCACGGATACTATTGTTATGTATGCTAATACTGATAACAAAATAGTGTACATGATAGTTTCTTTCATTAAATTTTGATGTTTTTTTTTAGCATGCTGCCTTAGCACTTTCAGCCTTTATTAATGGAATGTATGAACTCAACACTGTTGCTATTGTAAGATATTGCCGTGCTAAAAATGCACCTCCAAAGCTTGGCTTCCTGGCTCCACATATCAAACAGGACTATGAGGTACATCTACCAGTCATTTGTTACTAACTAGTTCTTTCAGTTTCATGGCTAACTTGAATTCTGAAGAAGAAGGATTGAAGTTCTCTTCAATATGACTGTTATGAATCTGTAAAAAATAACATGAAAATGTGAGATTTCAAGACAGTCTAAATTCTGGTGATTGGTAGATTCTGAGACTAATGTAATAATTTTAAATTCCAAGAATTTGAGAGATTCTTTTCCCCCTTTCTCATTGGTCAGAAAACAGCACAGTAGTAATGTTGAATGTACAATTTTGTACATAGTGGTACTAAATTGAGTAACATTTTTTTTTTATCTGCAGTGCCTCCTGTATACTGCGCTGCCATTTTCTGAAGATATTCGGCACTTCAGTTTTGCATCTCTTGATGCTAACAAGAAGTGGATACCTTCAGGTTAGAGTGAAAAAATGTACAGACTGTACATTCTTTATATATAACTTGTGAACTTGCGATGAAATAACATATTTTAATTCATGTGTTTTTCAGGGGAGCAACAGGATGCTGTAGATGATCTCATTACTGCATTGGATTTAACAAATGCACAGCGGTAAGGCCATTCAAGATTATTTCGAACTACCCACTTACAGAGGTATGACAACAACATTTGGATATGATAGCATCATTTTAAAATACATTATTGTATGCAAATTGTGCATACAACTATCCAAGTTAGAATAAAGAGGCATGAATGGAGTTGAAGTTCAGATTCAAGAGAATGGAAAATTCATTGATAGACCATTGGTTTCTACATTCTTCACAAAACCTTCAATTTTTTCACTTAACATCAAAACAAAGAAATGTTGAAATGTTACAGTACTAAAATGGGTGCCACAACTGCAGAGTGCTTGTTGTGGCTCACTGAACCCACTATTTTGATTCCTATTATATTGCAGAGATGAAGATGACCGGCAGATAGAAGCATTAAAATGTAAAACAACATTTAACCCTGTGCGGCAAAGAGTCTTTCAGGTAGATAATTTCACTGTCTAGCACTATGATGACGGTTTATCCAACCTCAGGATGGTCAGAATTCTTTGAATGTTACAGGCATTTTTATTGCACATGGTTTTCCTCACTTCTTCCAGTGCATTCAACACCGTGCTCTTAATCCAGATGACCCTGCTTTACCAGATTTGGATCCTGTCATTGCAAGGTGAATTAAAATGTATCACTAACAGAAAATCTCACATTTCTTCCTTATCCTTCAACTGTTTTATATGTAAGTAAACTAGAACTTGTGTAACATGGGACTACACAACACTACTGGTATCATGATCAAAGCTGCACACTCTTAGTGTTGACCTTTTTTCTTGTAAATCTGTTTGAACTACAGCTACTTAGAACCAAGTACAGAGTTCAAAGCAAGGTGTGCTCCACAGTGTACTAAAGTGAAGGTAATGAGCAGCTCTAAACATGTTGAGAACATTATAAAATTAATACTGAAAGTTCTGCAGACCATAGTTAGTGAACATCCGGTGTCAAGATCGCAGACAAGGAAAACTGACTAAACAGAAATTGTAATGCTTGTCATCACAGGGCTATCCCTGACAACATGTGGCCATACAATGTACTGTTGAACAATGACCCTGTTTTCAATTACAAGCAATGTCATTTTCTATTTGCCAGGACATGTTTCGGCTGGAGAAAGTTGAAAAGAAAAAATACGTAGCTGCTGAAAATGTCTTCAGAAAAATGTAATAGCAGGCAGAATCTTGTGTTTCCATTTCCTCGTTTGTCTTTGTATATTTGTTTGTTTTGATTTGTTGCATTTTTGATGTAATTAATTTGATTTTGTATTCAGTGGAGGTTCTGAACAGAATGGTGAAGCATCGATCAGCAAAACTGACAATACTGATGAAACAGACTTTAGCATGGCAAGTTTAGCAAAGGGAGAAGTCACTCAGGTACATTTTGCATAATTACTGCTGTTTCAGTGCATGCAATTCATGAAGTTTACCTGATTTAGTACACATTCAAACCCATGGCACTCAACAGTGTTCTCCTCGCAAGTATTTGACATAAATTTCTTAATTATATTATGGATCAATTGCTCTGGTATTCAGGTTGGGACAGTTGATCCAGTTGGAGATTTCCGTATTATTATCAGTCAAAAGGATGAAGACAGATTTGATGAAGGTAGGTGTTTTGCTAATGATCTTGGTTGGTAGGCTCCGACTTGGTCAGTTTCTTGTGAAAACAAGAATGTTGAATGCAAGATGCATGCTTTTTCAAAAGCTAATTTCCTTGAAAAAAGCCAATCATTTTTTTGGATGCTAGAGTGCTTTATGATCATGCATTAAAAATTTTTCAATTTTCCCCCCACATTCTCGCAATAGCTGCCAAACAGATGAGGGAAAGAATTCTGCAGCTTGTGCTGGATTCATTCAGAGATCAGTTCTATGCGAAGGCTCTTGATTGTGTAAAGGCCTTAAGAGAAGAGGCCATCAAGGTAACAAAATAATTAATGCCATCACAGTACAATACTTCCATCATCATCAGGGCTGCCTTTGTCATCACCACCACTACCTTCTATCGCCTAATTGGCATCATAATCATTGCTTTTGCCATAGGCTCCCATTTTCATTTAAAGTGTGCTGATTATACAAATGTTTTTGGTTTATAGGCTGGTGAGGCTGTGATGTTAAATACATTTCTTCAAGAAATGAAAGAGAGAATAATAAACCAAAGAGGGCATGAATTTTGGCTCTTGATGCTTAAAGGTAAGCAGTCCATTACATTCCCAAAGATCATCATACAGTAGTCATCATGGTGGTTGATGAATTTGTGCTTTTACTTAATTGACAGAAAATGTGACATTGATCACCAAAGACGAGGCTGCTGAAAGCATCGTGACTGGTACTCAGGCTAAAGAGGTACCAATCTTTCTTTCTGCTGAAATGTGCCTGTCAATTTGTTTTAGGCTATGACCCAAGGGTTGTGTGAAAATTCCACCTTGGCAGCTGATCTTGGACATGAACAGTTGTGACCTAATAAACAGATCTTCATTTTTTTTATTTTTTTTTTTCATCAATTAGAATTTTTTAGTGAACATTAAGTACATTTACTTCAAAATTTGGCTCCCTAGATTCTAAAGTACCAGTACTTGCCCCCATTCTAAAAAAAAGTAGTGGCCGCTAACGTGCTAGTGTTTTGAATTAGTTTTTAGAAGATGGGGGTGTTCAGAAGGAAGACCTTCCAGTTGATGAGGGAATGGAGGATGCAGATGATCTGGTAAGCTGTCGCTTGATTTTCCTATTCCTAGATGTGCAGAGGAAAGGAGGGAGGGTGGTTTGGGCATTTGGAACAAGGAATGGAAAAGAGCAGGCTTTTTCTCGTCTCTTGGCTGTGAGCTTTCCCTCTAACTTGTCAATTATGTTTGATCATGTCAATCTATCATTGCAGCTGGAGATGATGGAATGATATCTGCCACCATTGTCTGTGAACTGCAACTTACAACAGGAGCAACGAGAGATAATAACGATAGATATCATACACTGCTGATGCAAACATTCAAGAGCATGTTGCAAATTTGCAATTATGGGGTATAAACAGAACCATTTACATAGCCTTAGTACTCTTGTAACTATACTTCCGAAAAGCAGCATGGGCATACCATTTTCTCACTTGTAAAGTTTGGTGGTAGATACCAGTGAAAACAAAATTATGTTATTTGTCAACTGTTGTTACATGTACTTTTCGTGGTTGTAGACTTGCGAGTGTAGCAGCTTATAACAGACTATTAACTATGGTTTTCACACTGTAATAAATGATGCGAAAGCTCATCAAGAACATCACACTGTTGTGTGTCAAGTGTAGACTGCATTTAGAATGCCATGTGATTAAGGCATTCAGACTGTTCATGTCAGCAGTAAACTTTCAACAGGGAAGAAAAATACAGTCATTGTATTTAAGAAAAATGACAGGCTGGTTCCAGTACAAATAGATTTCCGGTAGTCATTAGAGTTCTTCATGTTCAACTTGATCATTGCCAGAGGGTGAATTGTGTTTTTCCTTAGCCTGAGGACCATGAGGGGGGTCAATTAATCTTGCAAGTTTCTTCAGGGTCTCCTTTGGAAAATGAAGTACTTCATCTTTTGTTATGACCCCTTTTTCCTCTGTATCCAACCAATCAAAAATTGCCCCTGGGTCCTCCAGTCTATTATCTTCTTCATTTTCAATTCCTTTCTCCTTGTATTGATTCCAGAACTCAATAAATGCATCTTTTGTGAAGTTTTCCTCATTTCTGTCACTCATAGTGGTTACAATGCTGTGACGCAGGACTTCAATGTTCATGTAACCCATCTCAATAAGTGCATCACCTTTCTTGTATGTCCAATGCACATTAATCTCACTTAGAGCTGTGTAATCAAATGCTTTCTTGTCACACCCCTTGGGTTCAAATGGTGTCAAATCTGAGGGTTCTGTTGTGAATAGAATTGTTGCTGATATGGTTCTGTTGTAAGATCTGACTTGATGTATGTATTCTGTTGAAGCCAATAAAAGAAATTTGTGTTAAAAAATGAAGTTGACACTAGGACACCTGTAGTTTTGTATGTATAGACTGCTATTGCAAGGTCCATGTCCCACAGAATTATTGTGGTGCTTGGACACATTATTTTTACTTATTGACACCTCTCAGATACTACCTGCACTATGACTGGTTCATTTAGCAGCCTGTATTCTACAGTTAACAAACTGCTTGACTGCATGATGTGCTCATTTTTTGGGTCAGTACGCAGTTATTACAACGGCCCACACGATTGGCTCAGAAGACAATAGAACCATTCAAACAAACAACAGAAACAATGAACCCTAACCCTAAAAACAATAGAGCTGCATCCTAAGCAGAACCAATGAAATTAGAGGTTGTAAACAGCTGCATGGTATGTTTTTTTTTTCTGCTTCAGTGCATGGCCCTCGTGCTTTGACCTTGGGCCATTAATTGAAGTGGAAAAAACAATGGTCCATAACTTACAGTACAGCTCCTGAAGTTGGTCAGTAAAAGGTAATATATATATAAAGTCTTTCACAAGCATCCAATACGTGTAGATGTTTTCTTCATTAAGCAATATATAAAACACAAATGAAGACAAGACACGTTTATAGGTGTTCTTTATAAACATGTCTTGTCTTCATTTGTGTGTTTTATATATATACATATATATGGGGTCTTGAATAAAGCATTGAAAATGGAAGCCCATTCTCCAATGTGCAGACAGTACTGTTTCGGCCTTCTGGGCCTCATCAGTGCAGTGTATATATATATATATAAACTAGTAGCAATAAAATAATACTATTGGTCTGGACTCATTTCCCCTCTTTCCCATTGGGAATTACCTGCACAGTCCAAGGAATTATTTTGGGGCACCTCTGACAATCATTGTACCATCCCAGAGTTAGTCCCAAGTTAAAAAAAAATAACTCCAAATCACTGGCATTCATTTCATTAAAATTAATGAAGAAATTAAGATTAGTTGAATGATATCACCCTTGTTCCTACCTGCTGGAATATATATACAGTCTCCTGGCTTTAATGTTGCATATGTCCAAGGTACCCTTGATACATTGGGATATTTCTGCAAGTCTATCCTGCTTGGATCAATCCCAGAAAATGATGAACCCGAATATTCCTTCTGAAAAAGTAATTTAAAAAAGATCTCTGTATTTGCTGTAGTTTATGTTAAAAAAATTACTCACTCCCAGAGAGCATCACTCCAAACAAGGACACAAGTGTGTGTGTGGCCTGCAAGCACATCTGTCTCTTAGCGCATCTCATTGCCCCAGACAAACGGCAACAAGAGAATGAATCCAGGCTCTCTTTTTGGTTTCCAACATAGCAATGTGAAGAGATCTAGTGTTTGCGTGTTACAAGCTAAAGTGGGAGGGGTGAGTCACCAAGGAAATTTAATAAGGCAGCAAAAGCCTGCACTGTCATGCAGTTTATGACTTGTGCAAAAATCATGCATGACTTTTTTTCTCAATCAATGCTTCCTGTGCAAAACAAAAGCAAAAAGCCACTTTAGTGACCTTTTCAAAAAAGTATAAGTCCTCAGAATACTTTTTCTCAATCATGATAAAATCCTTGCGTCCAGCAACCAAGCAGTGAAGATTGTGATCTGCATCGTAATGGATGACTGAGCGAGTCCCACCTGAACTCATCCAAAAGTTGGTTTCATGAATATAATCAAGAAAAGAACCACACAACAGACAGCTGGGTACCTGAATGGGGAACAAAAGCAATCAATACTGTATTGTGTTTTCCAGGAAATATGAACACCCCCCTTGCCTTCCCCTTTTTTTGTTATGAACCCTCTCCTAAAAAAAGACCCATTTTAAGGGCCAGTGTTTATATGAGGCTGAAGTGTTATATGGAAGGTTTCAGCCTGGTTTACCAGGATGAATTAATTTTGTTTACATGCTTATGACCGTCAAAGTCAAACTAAGAATAACAAATGAATTTTTTGGGGGGGGGTTCAAAATGAAGGTTCACTTCACCTCCAGCAAGTACAGAATGACATTTGAAAACAAAAGATGCAAAAATAATCCTGTTATCATGCAAATCTGGCTGCATTTTCAAGGCAATGCATGTACTATGAAAAGTTTTCACCCTGGTAAACCAGGCTGGACTCCTTATATGGGAATTTTCAGCCTGCCTTGCCAAGATCCCACTCTGAGCTGCCGAGACTGGAATCTCAACAGACAGACCAGCTGCCTTCACAATCCGAGATTTAAATACCAGAGAAAATAGGTATTAGCCAAAACCTTGGTTAAAAGAGGGCTGGCTGCCTAACCGGGCTGGCCTAATTGTGTCATACAAACAGGCCCTAAGTTTCTGAAACCCTCATCAGTTCTTGAGACTAGGAACATAAAGGAATGTGTCCACTGAAGCACTGGTTGTGAGATTTCTACTGGAGTCCAATTTTTTACTGCCGAGACCCCCTCTAAAAATATTTAAAGTGGATAAGTGAACGAGACATTGGTAAGAAAACCATCCCCTCTTTTTTCCTGAGCTCTGGATAAATAATCTAAGATACAATCAAACATAACAGTTTGATTGTATGCTACCCAGGTCAATGCACCTGGATTTCTCTCCTCATTGGATCTGGTAAAACAGTAACAACATAAATATCTTCTTCTTTGTAATGATCAAGAAAATCTGCGATGTTCATTCTCCTGGTGGAATGCGACCGATTTTCTTCTTTTAACTCTATCAGTACATCCAGATCCCCGTAGTTTTCTCTTAAGTAATCATCAGTCCAAGTGGATAACCCCGGCGATTCACCAATGCCATGACGCAACACCAGAGGAACCGACCGATTCACATGTTCTTCCCAGAATACTTCGGGTCGAAGGACGACATCGTATTCCTTAACGGGTCCGTCGGCAACGCTCTGATATCCAAGAGGTTGAAGATGTCCAGTCGGAACATTTTTGTCTTCAGATAATACAGGTCTTGTAGGGAATTCAGGAGCAGTGTTCGAATTTGTGGAGAGCCTTATGTTACCAAGGAAGGCCACAAACATTGTCGACAATATGAAAACTGAAGGATAAAAACTCATCCTGGTTCTTGAAGAGTCTTTCAGTCTCCTATAAAGAAGCTAAAGCTCTCAAATTCTTTTCAGTCTTTGCTGAAAACCTCACCATTTGCATGCAATCAGCAATTAACTCAGTTGTTGTCTTGGAACCAACGGCACTTTGTCCCAAATTTCAGCGTGACATTTTTCAGCATGTTTGAAGACAGGCTTCCTGCGTAGTTATGTTTCCTGAAATCTGTTATTTCACGTATCAAGTGGCATAAAATCCGGTGCTTATGTTACATTAAATTTTTGGAGATGTGCTTGATTTCTGTGGAGGGTTAGAGGTTGTAGAAATGCGTGTTGTATTGACAGAGGTAATTATGAGTTGTGCGATTTGCGCATGTATGCATAATCGATTGCGTGACAAGGCAAAAGCTCCTTGTGCATTGCAAAATTGAGTCATCGCTCGTCTGTCTGGAGTGGAGTGAAGTGAAGCAAGGAACAATGACCGCTTATGGTACCAAAGTGAATCCTGATTTGGCCAGAGAAAGAGAGAAAGCGTCGTTTAACCCTGCTGAGTTGATTTACTTGATCAATGGAGGGCGAGAGAGAACGGAGAGGAAAAGATACCTTGGTGAGTTAGATTTCGTGGAAACCTTGTTCCTGATAGTTGATCTTTGGTCCAGACATGTACAGAACGCACGAATCCAAAGTTGCACACCATTTGGCGTAAGAATTGAATATGGTGAACGCTATTTCGTAGTGTTGTATGGCTGAAACATTGCCAACATGGAAATGAATAAACGGTAAATTGGCCTCACCGCACAGTTGCACAACAACTGATCGTTTTCTCCCACGTGACCACCGGGCATTAATTCTATTTTCTCAGAAAAAGTGTTTTCAAAAAAATTTCAGCTTTACACATTCATTTGCATGACAAAAGGTGCTTCAAAGGGTGGTTTGTCCCCTGTGCATGCACTTAAGAAGGCTCGAAAGTGTTTCTTACCGCTTGCGTGCACAGTTAAAACGCTTTTTATGGTTGTAGTCACGATAACAATTTACATTTACTGTCTTATGACAGTATCTATGACACCACATACATGTATATTGCCATGCATGGTAATTATAACTGTCCAAAGAAATAAAACCCTCAATAATCATTTTTCATTTTTACGAAAATCTTTAAAACAAAGTTAGTGACCTACGCGCGAGTAGAGGCCCTTAAAAAAAGTATGTAGTGTTCAAGTCAAGATAAAAGAAAAAGGCCTTTTCATAATTTAAAGAATAGATATATTCTCAATTTGCGAACTATCTGTTAAAGTTGAAAGCTAACTGCATGAAAAAATCACAAGATGTCACAAGATGTGCAATGTCATCAGCTAAATAAATATGGTAGTAGTCTAATGAAGACTAAGAGGGGAGTGAGGGGCTCTTGTAATCGGGGTTGCCTAAAATTAACTGTACTTCAACTCATTACAGTGCTTTCTGTTTTCAGAGTCCTTGTTGTTAACTGATCCAGTTTTTAGCAAGGATGACAGCTATGTCCTTAACCATAAACATACCTATGAAAGGGCTTGTCAAAAAGGTTTGCATGTGTTGGAGCTTGTGAAGAAATATAACATCACTAAGCAAGAGGAGATTGATATGTTGGAAAGGTACAGACGCTGGGACTGATTGCATGTTATTGCAATTTCATGTGTCAGTATTTGTTATTAATAAGCTAGTATAATGTTAAAGTCTTAGATTAATTTGATGATTTGTTTTCTTTCTGAAATATATCTTTTAGATTTTTACAAGGGTCTTTTCCATATGGCTTAAGCAAATCAATGTTTGTTCCAACATTGAAGGTACACAGTACCGTATGCTGATAAAATTATGCTGTAATTAGAACAAACATTGTACATGAATTATTTAATAAATTATCATGTCTTCTGTCAACCTCCTGGTGATGTCAATTCCTAACTACAACCAACTCTATCTGTTTAGAGTCAGGGAACAGAAGAACAAAAAGCCAAATGGCTTCCTCTAGCTGAGTCATTTCGTATTATTGGAACATATGCACAAACTGAACTTGGCCATGGTGAGTTTGCACTTTTCTAGATGTCCATCAATATTCTGTTATATCCTGATTAGAGAGGCTTGCTTTTTTCTGGGGGGGGGGGGGGGGGGGGNNNGGGGGGGGGGGGGGAGAGGGGTCTAATTTCTTGGGTCATTCTACTGTTAATGATAGAATTACATCATAAATTATTCCTGAATGTCCTTTTTATAGGTTCAAATGTTCAAGGCTTGGAGACTACAGCAAGATATGATAAGGAAACCCAGGAGTTTGTCATTCACTCGCCATCACTTTCAGCATGCAAATGGTGGCCAGGAAACAGTGAGTTGACTTTCAGCTGCATGAATGAATAAGATTATCCTTTGGTACAATAGTTACATGTATGACTGGCGACTGTACAGTGCAGGATAATTATAAGAGATCATTTTAATTTAACATGTGACTTGTTCCTGACAATCAGATACTGTCATTACATGTACAGTATAGTACTGGTGCTGCATCAAGAAACTTTGGTATCAACGGAGTTGATATCAATGGTTAAAAAAATGGCCACAGTGGATAACGACTCCCAAAAGCTGTTTCAAGTGTTAGCTAGCCTCTCTCAATGACTGTGTAAAGTTTCCTTGTGTAAACCTTTATTGTACCTGTTGCCAAGCAACTGGCATGTCATCTTTCTCACAGGTGCATTTCATCATCACAGTGACCATAATTAATTAAGTTGGACTGTGCGTGTAAACTACTTGTTGGTCTGTATATCCTTTGCCCATAAAGCCAACTTAATAAGCATCATCTCACATTCTCCACAAAAATTAATTGGCCTTTTCTTTGCTGTATCACAGGAGCATAAAATCAAAAGCGATCAGACCAGTCACTGTTTTGTTTTGCTTGTAGTTCTAAGTCAATCATGGAGGAGCACAATGGAGCATCATCATGATGTTCATAGTAATGATCAGTGTTTGAGAAGTGCTAAATCTTTTTTTGTTGTTATCAATTATTGTATAGTGGGGAAGTCTTCCAATTTCGCTGTGGTGGCAGCCCGGCTTGTTGTAGATGGCAAAGATCATGGAATACAGATGTTTGTTGTTCAGCTGAGAGATCTGCAAACACATCAACCTATTCCAGGTACCATACGCCTTTCCATGGAGACAGTCATTACAGTCAAACCAGGTCAAGCGTACCCCCCAGATCCTAATAATGATAAGATTTGAGATTTGAGTGCATTAATCAATTGGGAACATGACCCTTCCAAGCAAGGTGATGTTAGGTTACAAGTGGTTGTGGACAAGTTAAGTTGTTATAAAAAGTAAAATGGCACTGATTTGAGACTCTAAACACTGTAAATAAAACTGAAACTCAACATTCATAACAAATTTAATGCAATGTTCCAAACTGGTGATATTTAATTTATTATAACTGCTCAAGGTGCCAACGGTTGCTTGTAATGCAATCCTGTATTTCTCACAATGGTCATGTTACAAAACTATTTGTGCATTCAAATTTTAAATATTCTAGTTATTAATAGAATCTTGGGGGGTATGCTTGTCCTGGTTTGACTGTAATTAAGAATGAATGCAAGAAGATTAGCCATTTCAGTAACAAGTTTAAACCATGTTTAACAAAAACACCTTGTTAAAGACAATGATTTTAGCATCAAAGAGTGCATGAAATACCATTATCTGTAAATCACTGCTTACAATTTCTCAACAGGCATAACAATAGGGGATATTGGACCCAAATTTGGTGGAAATGGAACTGACAATGGATTTCTGCTGTTTGATCATGTTCGTATTCCACTCAACCAAATGCTGATGGGACTTGCAAAGGTAGTCAACTTTCCAACTGAGAAAGGAAGGTGGAAAATCAGTGTATAAAACTTCTTGAGAGAAACAATAATTTTCCTAGAAAAACAATGTAGCCAAAACTGGCAGCCTTGACAGCATGTCTGGTCTTAATACTCCTGGCCCATGTTTATTATTTTGATCACCATGAAAGTTAATGTTTACACACTGTAAGCTTTGATCTTTGACTGGATTTCAATTGGTACCATTCCACCAACAGCTTTCCCCTGATGGCACCTTCTCAAAACCAGCACACTCAAAACTTATGTATGGAACTATGAGTTTAGTGCGTGCAGTGATTGTTCGGCTTTCATTCTCGTGCCTGTCACAAGCCATGACAATTGCTATTCGGTACAGTGCTGTGAGGAGACAGAATTATATCAAACCTGGGTATGTTAAAGTAATTATATTTTGCAGAGATCTATCTGGTCACATCATGTAACATGCTCACCATGCATTCTTGTCTTCTTATTCCAATGGTCAACTTCCTTATTTCTGAATGTCTCCCTCAACCTTTCCCTCATGTCTCAACAAACCCCTGTGTGATGTGCCCTATTGTTGAATTAAGGGCCAGATTTTCATTTTGTTAACAGCGAGCACGAGACTCAAGTAATTGATTACAAAACACAGCAATACAAGTTGCTTCCAGGGCTTGCTACAGCTTATGCCATAAAGTTTGCTTTTGATCATGTGTGGAGTTTATATCAGGAAACACAAAGGAACATTTCTGCAGGGGACTTGTCTCTTTTACCTCAGGTAGGACTACAATAACTTTTCTTTTAAATTACTTCATGATGATGATTAATCCACACATTTGGCAGGGTTTAGCTACATAGGCAGTTCAGTAGCAGGTGAATAAGGCTCATGCTGATAACTAGATTATTGTAAATCCCTTGTCAGGTTTTGCAAGTAAGATTCCTTGTGTTTCATGAAGCTTAATAAGGCCTTCATTTTATGCAGGCAGCTGAGTTCTTCTCTTACCAATCAGAAGGGTTTATCAAATAATGACCCTGCATCAGGGAAGTAGATAGGGAGCTACAAAATGGGGGAAAGATGTGGTCCCTGTCAATTTTCTCCCATTTTGTAACTCCCATCTCCCTCCCTGATTACGGTATGCCTGCCATGCATGCAGACCACTGGTAGAGCATGGGACTATCTTGCGGGAGGTCGAGGGTTCCAACCTCAGCCGGACCATCACTCAGGATCTTAAATAACTGAGGAGAATTAGTGCTGCCTTTGCAGTGACATCTGCAAATGGTTAGACTGTCTAGTCTTCTCGGATATGGACGATAAACTGTAGGTCACGTCTCACAAACCTGGTTCGTAACTAACTCCTTGGGATGTTAAAGAACCCACACACTGTTCGCAAAGAGTAGGGGATGTTGATCCCGGTGTTGTGGCCTCTGGTCTTGGAAAGGGCACACTATAAATTGGGGCGAGAGCTCTGTTGTGTGGCTCCCACCACCTGCATTGGTGGTGAAACCCAAATAAACTAAACTATGTCGTATATATATTAACTATATCAAACTAAACTATATCATAATATACAACAACCTGTTACGTGCAGCCATGTGTGAAAAACATCGACCATAATTATGTTGACTGAGTGTTTGAATTGTTGACTGTTTTACTGACGCACTTATTGATGGATCAACTGACTGACAGACTGCCTTGTTGCTTCATTGATTTTTTGTAGTTCCATGCTATCGTCAGTGGTCTAAAGGCATTCTCTACCGCAACATCCATGCATCATATTGAGAATTGTCGCCTAGCTTGTGGGGGAAATGGATATTTGTTGCACAGTGGTCTTCCAGATTTGTATACAGCAATGAATGCTGCATGCACTTACGAGGGTGACAATGATGTACTTTACCTACAGGTTGCAAGGTAAACTACAGATGTACATGTTCATGTAATAATATATCAAACACGACGACAAGTGTTTCATCAGATATCCAAACACTGAGAAGGGAGTTGAAAAACGAGGCCAAAGGCCAAGTTTTTTAACCGAATTCAAGTTTTTGAGTGTTTGATATTGCTTCTCAAAGGATCAGTATTTTAAGACAAATTTGAGTTTAAAGTTGCCGAAATGTTATGCTAATTAAGATCAGATAGCCAAACTTCCTTCACGGTAGTGACTTCTTTTGTTTTGGGCTCTTGAATTATTAATGATTTGAGACGTAAATTTGCACGATATGAAAATCGCAGGGACTTGATTCATATAAACAATAAGTTAAACAGACTTGAGATTTAAAATTATGCATATAAAGTTAACTTTAATGCATTTCAAAGCAGGCTGTGTATGTCAAATATTAGTAATAGTAATATTTGAAATACGCAGCCTGCTTTCTCTACAATTTCTGAGGGCCAAGCATCTGAATCCCTTACCACTGCTAGTTCCCAGGACCTGCCTTGTGATTGTTCCATTGGTTTGCCCTTTTTGTGCTGTCAGGTATCTCATGAAGGTTGCTTCAAAAGTACAAAGGGGTGAGGCATTGTCACCATTACTTTCATTCTCCTCATGGACACCACAACAGTGTGCTGAAATGAATGGCAATGAATTCCTGGATCCTCGGGTACAAGCAAAGCTTTACGAGGATAGAACCACAAGGTGAGAGAAATTGTACAATTGAGACCAATCAACATCTATCTTCAAACTAGCATTATTTGTTAACAACTTTGTGCATGTGTTGGCACAAAACCCTAACTAGTTTTAAGATTATTTTTTTCAATCTGTAGAGAGGTGAAGACTGTAGCAGAAAGTTTACAAAACAAAATAATTTCAGGAATGGATCTTTCAGAAGCTCGGAATGAACTTTCTGTGGACTTACTGCAATGCGCAAAGGTATAATACCAAATACAGTAAGTGCAATGTCATTTGCTGCATTTTTTATGGGAATCTCAACGATAATAATATTATTATAATACACTGGTGACACTTGAGTCTATTAAATGATGGTTTTTACACGTGATTCTTTACATGTGATGATTTGAAAGTCTTGTTTCAAATTAATTGAAGATTTTTACAGGTGAGTTTTTTACATGTGATGATTTGAAAGTCTTTTTTTCAAATTACATGTAAGTGTGATAATAGTATGGTGAGTTGTTTGAAAACCTGTGATTTAGTTAAAATACCGGTAAAATGTTTAAACATTTAATAGACTTTCCTCAGTGTGAATGGTTTGTTAACGATACTGTCATCTTTTTTAGCATTACAGTCATTGCGTCTTGGTACTGTTTTTGCTTAAGTCAATGGAAAAGATTTCTGGAATCAGCCAAAATTTGTCACATGTGCTTAAATCTTTGGCTGATCTATTTGTCCTATATGGCATTGCTGAAAACTCAGGAAGTTTCTTGGAGGTAAAGGGGATGGTCAATTTTCATAGCCAAAACATGTTGTTTTTAGACAGAAGTACATGTATGATCATGTTATGTATCTATGTGTCCTTTTACTTTCCAGGTGGGAATTCTTAGTGGTCGTCAGATGCAAATCATACGTCAGCAGATAAATTCCTTGATGGATGAACTACGGTGAGTACTTCATATGATCAGTATCACTGATATTTCTTTACATGTCACAATTGAACTTACAATACTAAAACTGCTCTCAGTGATTCCTTTAGTCTGCACAGTGCAAAGTGATTAATTTTTTGACTTTCTGACCAGCAATGTGAGTTAGGGTTAGGGTTAGAAAAAATAATTTTTATGGTTGTTTCAACAGAAAATTAATACCAGAATGGTTTAATTTACTTTTAAACCCTGCAGACCTGAAGCAGTAGCTCTGGTAGATGCATTTGATCATTCAGACTATGTACTCAACTCTGCCCTTGGACGGCTTGATGGCAACGTATATGAAGACCTTTTTAAAAGGGCTCAGACTTCAGCATTGAATGAACATCAGGTAGTACGAGTTTACATGGGAAGAATAACTGCATTTACTACACTTTTGATGGTTCTCAAATGAGACACCACCTTTGACTTCACCATTGAGCTAAGTCAAACATTTTAAACCAGTGATGAAGCAGCCTTTACCACCTGAGACAACTATGTATAGGGCATGTCAAAGATGCATTTGACGCACATCAAAGGTGTGCAAAGCCAAACAAAAGCGGCCTTATTAATTTTGTGCCTTTGTCACTCAGTACATTGTATATCCAAATTTTTATCCCGTGTCAATTAAGAGATGACGATAACATTTCATTCTTTGGAAAGCTACATCACAGTTCTTTTTTTCCCACTCATTACAGGTTCCACCAGCTTATTACAAGTACTTACGACCACTGATGAACAGATCCAAGCTTTAACTGTATTGTTCTTGAATGCCAAAAAATGTGCCAGTTAAAGTCTTGAGCAGTGCCCAGACTCAGTTTATCATATATACAACTTTGTGAAGGTGCCACTGCCGTTGAAATATATCTTACTATGAAACCAACACAGCTGCAGTTCTGTGGGTCCTGGCACGTTTGTGTAGTGTTAATTTCCTTTTTGCTGTTTGGCACTAATGTTGATCACCAATTTGTTTCAATCTTGATGCACAGACAATGTCCTCTAAACAGTCAGTAGTAAAATTAAAAACTGATTTTGTCTTTGTTTAGGCAGGTCTCACTGTTTAGAGTGTCCCTTAGCGATGATCATTGATATTATTATTCTTAAGTAATGTTTAAAAAACGAGCAGGGTTTAAAACCATGAGGCGTAGCCGAGTGGTTTTTGACGCGATAAAACACGTGCTGCAAGTTTTTTGAACAGCTTCAAAAACATTCCACAAAAAGCGTGTCCCTCTGGAGTCTGAACAATGTTCAAACTTTGCAAGGAAAATTATTAGCATACAAGAAAAACAAGCTATGCCTTATTAGTATTCTTTATATAAAGAATACTAACCAGGAGTGTTTTATCGGGTATAAAGCTCATGCACGAGACGTTTTATCACTGACTTGATAGGTTCTTAGGCTCATGAATTATTAATGAGTTTTTGAATTCATGGTAATTTGTGGACAAAGAAGTTTCTGAATTTTGCTTGCATCTTTCCAAGAACTGAAGAACTTTATTTCAGAGGTTTGCACTTAGGTACTATCAAACAGTTTATAACATTTTTATCATCATGCTGACATGCATTGTCTTATAATGTAAGTAGAATAATTTATCTAAGTATGTGACAAAAATGATGCACCACACTTTACGCTGGAGCTCATTTATAGTTATCTGGAAGCAAAATATTACAAACAAACTCTGTACATTCCTGTGAATGACAATAATTATGCCTTCCACTATTAAAATATTTATTTGGTATTTTCAAAAAAGGTGTTTATTTGTTTATACTACAACCTGAGAAATTTATTTTTGCCAACTTGTTTCGCTTTGTGGGCGAGTAAATTGGTTTCAAAGTCCTTGTTTTCGGCCCAGCTGGTCCAGACATTGAGCCAGGTCAACGTACTTTCTGAATTTTCGTTTAGTTCTCGAAAAACTGAAAAATTTCCACCATTTTTTCGTAACACGTGTGAGAAGATGATTTCGTGATTTTGGTCACCATAGTAACTGTAATTTTCACACGTAGGTATTTCAAATTAAGCTGAAATACTTCTGCTCTCAGCCAATCAAATTGCAGAAATTTCTCAGGTAGTAGTATAAGATATTAAATTAGAATCCCTTTTGGGACCTGCCATTCAAGTTATGCAACCTTGATACATGGCATTATACATGAGTATGCATAGACGGCTTGCATGCATGATTACAATAAAAACTTTTACCAATTTTTGGTTGTCAATAAATAACTGAACTGCAGTTAATTGTTATCACTTAACACCGAAGCAAAGCAAACATTGTAGCATCACTTCTTGAGTTAACTTGTAAAATTGTTTATAAAATAACCAAGGTTCACGAACAGACTGTACACATATATTTTACTAAAGGTAAATTATAATAAATTATAATAATTAACAATTATTCCTTAACCTGCATGACCTTTTCAGCTTAACAAGAATTGTATCAGCAGAAGCTTCCCTGTCTGAATAATGCCCTCGCTTAGCAAATGTGTGGTGCTCACCAATTTCACATGCATTGTATCATACCAAGTTTTTCGGTTGCATTGTGAAATTATTGTGTAAATATACAATAAAAATTAATGTTGTTATACTTTGAAGACATCTAATACAAGCCCCATTCTGTTTACAGGTATGTTAGTGAAGCTCACACATCCATTGTACCTGGCACACCCTCAAGAGCAGTAGAACTCCCAACAGCTGCTGTTGAGGGTGGTGAATTACCAGTCTGTGTGTATGTATATGGTGGTGGCTTTTCTTGTTCCCCTGATGGTTGCTGTTAGGAAAAAAAAAACATTGTTAGTCTCACCATTGCTCTTGACATGTGTTGCTCTTCTTTAACAAAAGTTTTCCACTTGTTGGGGAACTGGGAAATTCACACTGTGTATTTCACTTTTTTTCTGTCATACAGTTGTATCTCTTCCCTCAAACTGTAATTACTCTCACACAATTCCAACCTCCACATGTGTTTTTCAACTTGTTCGCAAAAAGATTGCACGACACAATGTAAAATCTTTATGCTCAGCTCCCCTTTTAGGGTGGAAACTGTGCCGTACTTTAGGTTGCGTGGTTGTAGATACAAGTACATGAAAGCCATTCTAAAATGATTCTCTGCCTTACCTGAACTTGAGTTTGAGGTGGCATACCAGCACCAGCATACGACACAGTCACTACACTAGCAGGGCTGGAACCAGATGGCACAGCGCAGTAACCAGGGGGCTGTATTGGGGCAAGCTGTAAAGAGTTAAGCATGGTAACGACACTTGATTTCAATAGGGTGCATAGTTACAATAAGGAACTGTAGTCTCCCTTATGGTGCTATGATATAAAACTAAATTACAACAAATACTAATGTAATAGAAATTACAATCAAGTAGTTAATGTCATAAAATACTTGTTATTAGCAGTTTGACACTATATGGGTAGAAATACACAAGAATCTGTTAATTTGTACACAATTAAGGAGTGTGCTCTTTGTTAAAAAATAACATTGGGCACTCTTGAGGTGAGGCTTTTAAGTCATTACTTCCAGATGTCACCTCAATTCATAATATCCAAAATTGTAGAATGTACCTCAAAAGTTGCCCAATTTGTGGTCTATCCTTTCTAATAAATTACTTAAAATTTATAATATTCTAATAAATACAAATAACTTCTTTAAATTTCACCATAACATTAAAATTAATGTTTTAAATTGAGTATCTCAATTGTTTCACTTGATAATAATGATCTCTTTTTACAAAATTGTACAATTTTTGCTCAGCCTCAGTCCACAGAAATAGAAATTATTGCAAGAATCTTTACTGACCTGTGGTGGAATGTACATGCTACTAGGTTTCTGTCCTGTTGACGTGTAGCCATAAGGCATAGTTGCCATGGCACCAGTTGGCTGAATAACCACCACACCAGCTTGACCTCCTGAGTAAATTTGTTGTGTGGGCTGCATATACACCACTTGTTGATTGGCTGTAATCTATGTTGTGATAACAAATAACCAACAATAAGTCTTATTACTTCAAGTTAGTTAAGGTCATATTACCCCCCCCCCCCCAAATGTGCTGCAATGTTTTGTGCAACTCTTCTTGCAACACTATTATGAGGCATTTTGCATGACCATTGTGCAGTTTGCTGAGCCATCATTTTAATGAATGCAGAAAATTATTAAAATGTCCTTCCGGATCAAGTTAATGAATCACAATATTGAAGTCCCTGTTACTTACAGAACCCACTGGAGGTGTCCCACAACAAACAGCACAACAACAAAGGATAGATGATGCAAGGGCAACGAAAAACTCCACGATGGCAAAGATCAGCTGGCAAGAACCTAAACCAGTTGCAACAGCAGCATCACGCCAATATGATCTTTGATAGTGCAGAGAATAATAGGAACCATAACCATTGTAATAGCGAAGTTCTTCAGCAAAAAAAGCCACAGCAATACAATAGCAGATGAACATGATGCTAGCAATCACGCAAGCTGTGATGGAGAAACCCATGAAACATCCAATCTGTCAAAATGTCAAAACACACTAATTAAACATACATACATATACAACTAAATGTTTTCAACATAAAACCACAAAACTGGGCATGCTCACAAGCAGCAAAGGTTGATCTAGGCGGGTCACGCCTTCAAAACAAATTACAAAGTGATTAGTCACAAAAATGAACTAAAATAGAAGGAAACAATCATAACTAAATGAAAGCAAAAAGAAAAGCTGTTACTTTATTTAATCTAAAATACTAAAAACAGGAGATTGATGAGCAGACTATCTAGTCACAACATATTCATTGACTAGGCATCTTCAAGTCTTAACCTGGGACCAACTGATTCTGGAGTCAGCCCCCTACCCCAAGGGTAAGACCACTCTAAACAATTCCCCACTCCAGAGCCCTAAGAGCTGGAGTTAACGTGAACATTACATTTTCGTATGCAGAAGATACATAAAAGGAAACATAAGAGGTTATCCCTGTCGAGGATACTCCCTACATAAAATATAAAAGATATTTCCTACAGTGTAAAATTTAAGATTAACAAAGAATGGCTAAAAAATTTACAAAATTTTACAATACTTTCTAAGTTTACTTCAAAAATGCTAAAATCCTGTTCATGTACTATCTCTTTAGGAAGAGCATTCCATTGTTTAATAATTCTGACAAAGAGAGTCAAAAAACAATTTATTCTAGCCAATGGCTGTCTTAATTTAAATGAATGATTTGATCTTGTTCTACTATAACAATTAAATTCAAAATAATCATTACAGTTGAGGCCATTGAGACCATGAATAGTCTTATAGCACTCCAGCAAAGACCTCCTTGATTGAAGACTGGACCACCCAAGCATTGCCACTCTTTCTTCGTACAGAGAGTCCCTAGATGACAACGGGAGAGCGTATTTGGAGGCTAGAGCTACGTTGGACTCGTTCAAGGGCGTCAATGTTCTTCTGTAAATATAAGGGTGACCAAAGAGGGACAGCATATTCCACAATGTGTATAACAAAAGTTGTCGTCACAGGGGTTGCCCAGGGGAGGGGAGATGGGGGGGGGGGG
>BLFK01000517.1:416457-452428 GCA_014634185.1 Astreopora myriophthalma
ACAATTGTACCAAAACAGCAAGCTTAAAAGCACCTCACCAAACAGTTGTTTGGGTTGTAGTCATCTTTTGCACCAGAATGGCCCAAAACTCCTGTGATGAAAACCTACAAAAAAAATAATAACAATAATAATAAGGATAGGAACTTCCAATTTAAATACTTGTAATCTAATTGCCCGGCATGCCCTACCTAGACGGCTCCGCACCTGTCGTCTCGACAGTTTCCCACAAATTTCACCTCGGCACGACAAAATCTAACGCTACGAACGACACAACTCTAGGGTCAAAGTGTGTTTCCTTCGATCGGTTTATCAGCGAGCTTGATAATAAAGCAAAGTAAGCTGGCTTTGGTATTTAATTTCCCAGACCGACCGACATTAGACTTTCTGGGTACCTATACGTACGTACTCACCCAAAAGCCGACCCAGATGCCAAAAGCAATGGTCGAAGTCCAGTAATGTACTGTAATTGTGCAAGCAATACCAAATGCGATCATCAGCGTACCGATCACCATCTGTGTGAGGGCCAAACCTCGCAAAGAATATGCTCGATAAACCATGGCTGCCAATATTAGACCAATATGTCGCATAAAGATCGTACTGAATGTGGTGACTGAGGAAGGCGACAACCTCGAACCCAGGGGGGAAAGGAGAGCCTGGATTCGAGGTTTTGAAGGCGATTGATTCCCTAATAATAGAACCCTACTCTAGAGGGCATTTAATGTTTTCTGACCACTGAACTAACAAACGGGGTCAGCGCACTCGTTCATGAGAAAATGGCCATTCTTTCACAGATATAGCTTTTACTGAATGAAATGATTGTGAAGTGCGGGTTAGAAATGAACTGAAGAAGTGATCCTCACACTTTCTGGACAATTTAAGCAATTGTCTCATATATGCACTTGAAAAATTCAAGTGACTTCAACGGGATTCGAACCCACGACCTCTGCGATGCCGTATTTTATACTTAGTCCGTGTTTTATCCCGCAGTCCGTGCTTTATACTGACTGGTACTGAAGTAGCAGTTGGGTAAAGAACAACTAGACTTCTGTAAATCTGCGCAGAATGAATACCAAGGACAGGACTGCCGTCTATTGGATGCTTTCCAATGCGGTATACGCTTTCGATGCCTAGCTCACGGCTTGAGGGCGTTTGCAGAGTCGTCTCTATGCACGCCTGCGCTCCGACAATGATTGGGATAATCAAGGTTTTTTCCAAAGACGCGAGAGCTCAATAGACAAGACATTGTATCGATCAAGTTTCTCTCTATATTTCTCCCCAACGCTGGCATCCAGGGAACAGCAAAGTTGATTATTAAAATTATTGTCTTGATTTCGGTTTCACTACAGTCAAGTCATAAACCGTCTTATTGTTTTTTGGATGATTCTGAAGAGAGTGCTCCCTAATACGGTTGTTTTATTTGTCCAACGCACCTTTCACTGTTCACAGTACTGATAATAGTTAAGGTCCTCATAAGCGCAGTAATCTCAAACAACAACTGACAGATCGAACTAAATAGAAGGCCTGAAATGTCTCTCTGGTAAAAGCTTTCCCACTTGTACCGTCTGCGTTACCCAGTGTTGCGTGACAAAATGCTGCCTTGGACCTCTGTCATCTGTTCTTTGAAGTTGTCTAAAACGTTTCAGGTCACTGAGAAACAAATACATAAAAAATACATGAATAGACAAACAAAATCTAGATAAAAGCAAGACAAAAACATTTAATGCAGATTGACAAAAAGCATTGACTGAATTAAGTTCGTCAAAACCAACCAAACCCAACGCAACGCTACCCAACGCAACGCTACCCAACGCAACGCTACCCAACGCAACTCAAGGCGACCCAATGCAACCCAAACCAACCCCCATCCGTCCGTCAGTCAGTCAATCAATCAATCAAATTACATACAACAGAAATGTGCAGAAACACAAACAAACATACAAACAACTGATTAAAAAATATGTATGTACAATCTGATAACCTTTGATCAAAAACGACATGCGTGACTTTATTATCCAAGGTGTCAGAGATCTGAGCGCCATACAATCGCAGCTTTAAACCAACTAGTTCCAGACTGTTGTTGGGTATCTCCTGCAAGAGAAATTAGAACCAGCATTGTCTCAAAGAAGTGACTGAACTTGCTAAATCCCACTTTCGTTATCAAAGGGTTGCGGCAATAAAGTTGCTGTAACAGCTAAGTGAAAAAAACACAATCAGCATTGGTTGCATGAATGATCTGTGAAGTGGACTCGGATGTGTAAGGAGGCTTGAAGTATTCCAACAACCTTAGATCTTAGATCTTACAAAATTAAGTGCTAATTGGGTCAGGGAATACAGAGGTGATAAATGATGCTGCACGATGCAAAGTAAAGCACTACGATTTCTAACCGAGTTGATAAGATACATTTTCCGGCGTAGAAAGATTCAAAAACTGACTTTTGGTGCGTGTATCCTTCGCCCGACAGAATCAAGGAATCGCGCCTTGTCCCAAGAGAGAAAGCTATCGTGTTAACATGAATAAATTAGCTGAATGCCCAGCGTTCGTCGCCCCAAAACGATAAAATAAGTGACTTATTGAATAAAGACTGCTTCACACCGTTGACTTGTCTCCAATGCAAGTGTACTGATCAAGGTATACTCTGGAAAAGAAGGCAAAAAAAAAAGACGTCTTCCATGCACAATCTCAACAGTGTAGTCTTATTACACAAAATCTTACATGAATATTTTGATGTTTTCTTGCAATTACATAAATTACGCACTGACATGATTGCGATGACCACTTCTTCGCTTGATTGTCTTACCTACAGTGTTTGAACAGGCCCAGGGGAGAACTATCTGGAAAATAGTGTTCCATTACTTCTAGGATGTCGTCTCTTGAAAGAGGAACCGAAGAGTTCTTGAAAAGAAATCAAATGAAAGCTCCGCGTCTTGAAGACAATCTTAATGATTAGATCACAGATGCTAGAGGCCAGATTGGCTGGGCAAATTGTCCCACTGTGTGTTAGTTAAACAATTCTGGCCAACTGAAAAATCTCGAGATTCCTAACCCGTCACCCCACTCCGCCTCACTTAATGTTAATTCCTTGCATTGTACACGTGGACTGATTCTAGTCCCTTTGGACATTGGAGCTTACAAGCCACAAAGAGAGGCTCAAGGAGAACATTCACGATTAAATGGAAACATCTATTTAGCCGGTTACGGTATAAGGCCGCGTTACCTGGCTTTGGACATTGTTAAAAACGTCTTTCAGAGTTTCGATGGTTGCATCCTGAGTGTAGCTATCACCATAGTGATCGTATTCCTCAGCAAATTCGTCAGCGGTGCGAGGTGAACAATACAACATGTCACTTGGTTGCCATGGATAAAACTGTCCACTTTCCTGGAAGCATACAAAAATGGCTAGCACGCGTTTCTACTCTTTAAAACTGACACTTCCCAGTTACTTAAGATTTCATGAAAACTCATTTCAAACATGAAATAGAAGAAAAAAACCTATAACAGCTGGCGTTTCAAACTCGAAACGTTTTAATTACAGATTCTACGTCACTTTACAGGCAAGTTGCTGAAAGTTTTTTTTTTTTAGAAATATGCAAATCCAGGTACCCATCACAGTAGCTGAACCTAACACTTTTGAAAATCGGCGCTCTACGCTAAATACTGGGTAGATCGGCCCTAACTTTAGAAATGTTCATAAGCCTCTTGCTGAACTGGAGCTCAATTCTTCCATTTTTGTTGTTGTTGTTGTTGTTGTTGTTTGTAATCCAATTCATGGTGTTCGGTTTATGACGGGGCGTCAATGCTATAAAGGTAATACAACGGGTAACAGTAAGGAGTAAGCATCATTGAATGTTCCTTGTTAGCGGATGTCTCTTCTGTTGTGTTCGAAGGGCTGACGAGAAGGGGAAAAGAGACCACTATTCTGCGTCGAAACTCGCTCTGTTCCAGCCACCGTCCACAATCTTGGACGGCGCTGTTCAAAACGCATGCTCCCTGTTAAGTTTGCTGATCGTGATTTGAGCCCTCGCGCATTCCATTACAGTAATAGGCCTTATCACGGTTTTAGCCGCCATCTTGACGGGTAGGCAAAGCGTAGAGAATTTACAGTATTTGTATCGGGATCCAATGTCAAATAATATTCGTAAAACGTCAGCTCAGAAAAATGTATGAATTGCGAACTTAACACATAGGGCAAAGGATTATACTGACCAATTGTTAGGGACTAATCTTCGCTAGACGGTGCCCGGTAGCGTTTCCAGTTTTTCCTTATATTTGCCTGTAATTGTTTTCGCGGGAGTTTTCAGTCCGCGGGAAAACTGCGGGAAAAAATTACAGACAAATATATCGAAAAATTGGAAAAGCTACCGGGTAACGTCTAGCGAAGATTAGTCCCTAACAGTTGGTCAGTATAATCATTTGCCATGTATCTTAAGTTCGCAATTCACATTTTTTTCAGGGCTGACGTTTTACGCATATTATTTGACATCGGATCCCCATACAAACACTGTAAATTCTTTACGTTTTGCCTACCCGTCTAGATGGCGCCTAAAACCGTGATAAGGCCTATTCCGCTGTCATTCAGGGAGCCTGCACAGTAGCGTGGCATCACGTGAAATATCACGTGTACTTCGGTGGCTAAGTAACCGCGGCCCATGCTCAACAGAGTCATTTTCGACGCAGGGCAGAGGTCCTTTTTTCCTGTTGTAGTCTCCCCAGCGAACACAAAAGAAAATAGGCCTCTCTTAGCAGGGAACATTTAATGATTCAGAGCTATAACCAGGATTAGCCTACGTGTTCATGGTAGGATCTGAAGAATAGTAAGAAAGACAGCACACAACAGGCGGTCCACTGAATTTGCGTGCAAGGTTTGTTTTGCTTTTTTGCAGTAACTAGAGTACCTAGAAATGTTTCTTTTTTTTCCTTTCTTTCCCTTTTTTTTTCACTAACTAATCCCCCAAAAATGACAAAGCACAAAGGCGTTAACTCACCAAGCACTTTTTAAGCCACGATGCGTGAACAACATCATAGCGTTTCTGGCTGGTAAAGAAGCGAATATCATTATTTTTTAATTATTTACTTGAAGGAGTCTTCAGTACGAATGAGTTAATCTGGAAGAGGAAGTACACATCTTTCGTATGTTGGCACGTGCAAATACGAGTAGTTGAAATGGAGTCTCAAATCGTAACATCTTATCACTAGTTTTATCACTTTTACACCTTGGTTTTTCTTTAGCAAAAGTCAACATGATATTACAGCAAACAACCAGTGTCAGTTGCTAATTAACGCTTGAATTAGTCAGTTGGCTGGGGAATAATGACTTGTAGGCAGTTTAAAAGAATATCAATCTTGCGTAATACATCACCTAATTATGTTTTTCACTCTCACGTTAGTTCTTTCAGCAATGACACAGTACGTTTCTAGAGAAGGGTTCTGAGTAAACGTTCCTCCATTCTGTCGATTGAAAAAGGAATAAATACTGTATACATGCACGTAACAAAAATGTAAGGCGTATCCATTCCCAGACAGAGAATTGCATTTTTGAATGGTAAGTGTCGGTGTTTGGGTCCCGTAAACTATTTGTATGTTGTAGCCAGTAGCTCATTTACTGCTTCTCCCTTACGGGATAGAAATGCAACACTTGCTTGCTTACGACAGATGGTACTCATTTCTTGACTCTCAGAGAAAGCTAGCCTGAGAGAACATCTCGAGTAAAATTTGTCTAAAATTATATGTAACCGCTTAAATTTCGCTTGAGAAACAATATCACGGTATCGATCATTCATCGATGTTATGAAAGGGTGCACAATAAGCCAACCACAGTTATTTTAGAAGGCTTCCATAGTATCCTCGTGAGGCAATCAAAACTGATACAGACGAGTTATGCAAGAACTACCTTGTCATTGCTTCCTCGGTTCATAAGCTGAAGAATAAAAGTGTTACCGTTGTGCATGAAACTTTGATGTTGTTTCCTACGTTGCTGTTTTGTAGAGAATGGTGCAGAGGTTAGGCTCGATTTCCGCCGCTCTCTCGAGTCCGCGTGCCTCCCCGAGAAGGGGGGGTGAGCGCGGGCTCATTTCCCGAAACAGCGGCTGGTAATCGAGCCTATGCAGAGGTGTGCAAGGCCACTGCTTTCTCCTCGATCTAAAGACGTTCTCGTTTCCATCCTTGTCTAATTTAATGTAAATGTCCTAATTTAACAAGACATCTCCCAAAGACTATACAAGATTTGCACAAACCCTCTAAAGACGTTTGAAACCGTCTAAAGTTAAAATGGGGGGAGTTTCTAAACTAAATATTGTAAAGCGTCAGTGCGGAGTCACTAAAACTGAAGACAAATTGGCCAATGAACGTGAGCAGATGAAAGCTGATGTTTAGAGCGTTGACTCTTCGTCAGAGAGAACCAGTGAATTGTGAAATACCTCGGCAACTTTTTTCTCCAGCATGACCTTGGGATAAGCTGCAGGACCATTAACAATGCAAAACTCTTTGCCGTCAAACATTTGCGACACCTGAAAGTAAGCAGCAACCTGCTGAGCCCGATGAATGCTGCAAAATAAAACAGCTTGCACATATGTTCGCGATTAACAAGGCAGTGTCGCCGTTTATCTTCCGGCTTGCATCAGCAGCCATCAGTGATAGCCATCTACTCAGACGTTCAGTTCTTTGAGGTCGTCACGAATGTGTAAAGAACCCAAGGACACGTGCATAGCTAGCAGGCCAGAATGCGAATGCGGAGTATAGATAAGTCCGCTGATTTTAAAGGCTTTTCAAAAAAAGAAGAAAGGCTTTTTTTAATTATTATTATTTTCTGAAATATCTCATTTCGTTTCAGAGATATTCAAGTTTATGTAATATGCAAATTACGAAAACGATGACGTTATTGGTTTCACCGAGCAGCAGATTGAAACGGTTGCATCATGAAATAGTCAACCATCTTTGTTAATTGTGGTAGTGATTTCATCAAAAAAAAAAAAATTTGATATCACTCACAGAATCACCGTTGCATTAGACAAATTGTCAGAGTTGTATTCCCTTACTTGTTTCACTGATGACAAATCAGCTGGTTTGAAATGATCTGCTACACTTGTCACAGGCTGAATTCTTGCAACTTCCCTTCGCCTTTTTTTGGCTGGTTCACATGAATGTTCCGAATGAGTGTGTTGAAAGGTCAGTTTCCCTTCTGCCATCTACACAGAAATAACCACAAGCACAATTGATAATGTGCCTGTATTTACAACTGCCAGCGACATCAAATAAAATTCATCCTTTTGCAGGGAAAGTGCACCTCATAAGAGGACCTTCCCCATCCCGGCTAGACAAGGTGAATCACATCGAGCCTATTCCTTCCCGTGACTAGCGGCCATGCTTTTTAACCGAAACAAGGGTTTGCATAACGATTGAGTTCATTTCCTCCACGGTTAATTTGCGACACCAACATGGTCGCCGTTTCTTTGTTCAGGGACACCAAAATGACCGCTGTGAAGTCAAGTGAATACGCCCTCTGGACGTCTTGCACACCAGTAGCCATGCCGCCCTATTCTCATTTCCATGTCGCTTATTTCAGCTGTCATGCGCCCATTTTTGTCAAGCAAGGGAGCTCAGATCTGTCCCAGTTTCACTCACTTCAATTGGCAGTTAGACGGGAAAATACATTCAGTGTTGATTGCGCAGTTATTTTTACTAATTTGCACTCCAGATACACGCTTGAAAAAATCTCTAATGGGGCGAGCCGTGGTTAGAAACGAAAGCATGATTTGCCTAGCAAAGACTTCATTAGCATCTTTCTTGAGTATCAAACCCCCTTTTACTCAATCAGTTATATCGTTTGCTTTCCTACCAACCCCAGGCAATAAAAAAATAACAACACAGGCTTACGAGGAAGTATATATGGTTAAGGGTCCAGTGAACTGTTGTTTACTTTGGATGCACCAGGTCAGTCTTCTAAAATGCGACCCTCAAGATACACAAACGTGTTCTTTATTCGTTTAAACAAATGAACTAATTGGAAAATCATGTGCTCCTTTCTTACCGATTTAAGTCTTGCAAGTTCAGTTGTACTCAAGCATTCATACCACACCTTGTCCTTCCTTATCGCTTCCACTCTTGGAAAACGAAGGGTGTAACCAGTTTTGAACCTAATAAAGATGATAAAAAATGTCGCTTGCTTTATGCTTTATCAGGAGCAAGGAGTATGGTCACTGAGGCTATGTTGTAACAAGAATTAAATTGAAATAATGGCCTGATAATCTTAAATTGGTGAAGTAACATCGTATACAACTGCTGAGCACATTATCAAACAGAATGAAAACTCACGGTTAATGTATGCTCTGTGTGCATCCCATCAACTCTCTTTCTGAGCACTTTCTTTTTTTCTCTTCCCCTTTTTCTAACTCATTAGAAAGAGGAAGGGCAACGAGCGACAGTAATTAAACGAAACATACAATGCAGCTGTGCAATTCACTCACTTGTCTGAAGCAATTATCTCTGCGGCCTTAACCTGAACAATCGTTGACTTGGTCGGCTCAATCCACACATCTGGCTTTTCCTTAAATAGATGGAAAAACAACATCGTACATCGTTATCAGCAATAATAGCTTTAGCAGACTTAAAACTTAACGAGTAAGCGTAATAAAAGCGGGCTAAGATCTACTTCCTTTCGAACAAGGGAATAAAACCACCCAGTAGTGGATGAATCCCTTACCACCCCTTCCATTAATCAGGATCGTAAGCAGAGGCGCCGAAATTTTTACTTTATAAGTTAAACATCACCACACCCACCTCATACACCTTATTCCAAAATGGCTGCCATTTCAACATCCTTTTGTTGTTATTCAAATTAGCCCTTGACGCCTCTTCCTCAAGCTCAAAATTCAAAAGAATATTTACCTTGAACGAGGCAACAAGGGCTAATTTGAATAAAAACAAAAGAACATTGAAATGACAGCCATTTTGGAATAAGGTGTATGCGAAAAACGTGCGCCGCTACGGTCCTGCCCATAATGCCCCAGTGAAAGTTATTTCGATCCTAGTTACTTTGTGAGTTATTTCCTTGAACTTAATTCACAGCGGTGCTTGCATGGAAGGAGTTAGAGTACTGTCACAATACTTAAAAACATTATCAAAAACAGATTTACTTACCTTGTATCCAGGAGCCAAAAGAACTAATTCAGGAGGCTTTTTAGTATCAAATGGCCGCCAGTGGGGGCGCAGTTGTTGGTCGAGTTCATGTAACTCATTCATAGTGTACCCGGATCCGACCTTATAGCGTAGGAAAAAAAGAGTGTCCGCCCTTCAATCCTTCGTTTACGGTCATGCGTATCCTTTGAATACTTTGAAACAAAACAAGTTAATAAGGAAACAACTTTCAAACCGAAGAACTATTTCGGAAACGCTGCCTTATTTCAACGAGCCTAGTCCTTCTCGTCCTTCTGAGAAGGATGCTTGCTTTTATAATGTGCCTAGCTCTTCAAAAAACTGATTGATTCTTAGTTTTTTTCCCTTTCCATTCAGTGTCAACAAAAGCGAAAAACGTTTGACAGCTAAACAATGAAAAAGACAACAAAAACAAAATTGATTCTTTCTGATCTCTGTTTACCTTGCAAAATGAGTGAAACACCGAAGGGTGTTGTCCTGGAGTACTTGATGGTACAGCCACGGCACACATAAAGTGCGATATCATTCCACTACGACGCTAAAAATGCGATAACAAGCACTAAGGATATTTCCATTGATTTCATGTTGACAAGTCAAAGGTTACTATGCTTCCCAAACAACCCGAATGTCACCAACTCAAGTGCAAAGAGATTTGTGCAGAATTATTTGAAAAATTTTGTCGCGTGCTTTGACAAAATGGCATGATCTAACTGCAATTTTAACAACTTGCACAAAGGTTGATTTCGGTTTCGTTAATTTTGTCAAATTTGTCGAACCCTCTAAACTGCCCCCTCCTGTAATGTTGAGCTTCACTGCATAACTTCAGTGATAAAGCAACTCGGCAAATTCGTTTACGTCGTCTAAAATTTTGCCCGGGAGCCTGCTTGGGTGTTGGATGAAAAGGGGAAAAGCAATACAGCACCCACCCCCCCCCCCCTAAAAAAAAAAAGAAAGAGAACTCGGAAGAATTCTACAATGGACTTACACCGACTCCAAAATAGCCGCCAATGATCAGGAGATCCATCTGTAGAAAGTACAGTACATGAGTTATTATAACAGAGAAACCAAATGCAGAAGGTTCCCCGCCTCTAAAGGAGCCTGCGAATAAGAACCACGAATAAGAGAAGAAGAATATACGAATACAATACCTCATCACTCAAACTATCCACATATTCTGGTTTGATTTTCAACCAACCGCTTCCTACAAATTTAACAGAAAGGCATAACCTGACTGTCGCTACAGCAGATACCCTCGGTACCCCAGTTTGGTGTCCTTGATAGCGAGAGTGCGTAATGGCTGCTTACCATGCAAAATGATCCTGTTTCAAGTTGTAAAATGTCACTGTAACGTATTCCGCACGCGGTGTGTTCTGGCTTGGTCAAAATTTCTAATTAACAATTACTTTTGACACATAAGTGTGCGGTACAAGTTAGAACGTACGTGCTAAACAACTCTAACCTTCAGACAGTACAACTCAATGTAACATCGGAAACGCCTTCAGGAACCAACCAGACACATCGGAAGCACTGAAGATTTTCTCTACTTGACGGCAGGGAATATATTCAGTGCGTCCAAGGTGACCGCTATGCTGAAAGTAATGAGGCTAAAATAACAAATGTGTTGCCGGGTTTGTCTGTAATTATGCAATAGAAGGAGTGGGTGATAGCGGGAACTATTTCCATGCATACATTTAATCGCGAGGGGTCGGCGAAGCGAGAGTTGACTGCCGATCCAAATGTTTGATCAGTGTCTAAAAACTAAAGCCATTGCTACTGAACTGTTGCATACCGCTTCTGACGTTCGGTTTATAAATTGAGGATGGCGATTTAATAACCAAGCCCTCCTCTCTCTTATCGATTGCATCGTTAAGAGCTTTGACAACATCTTCTCTAAAACAAAAGAAGAAAACATCCATCACTTCAAAGCTATTTATATCAGGTGACATGGCTTAAATTATGAAGCGAATGAATCTAACTGGCAGACTAAATGCCTGTCTGGCTGCCGGTCTGATTATCCATCTGCCTTTATGTCTGCCGGTCTGTCTGTCTGTCTGTCAGTCAGTCAGTCAGTCAATCAATCAGTTTTTGTATAAAGTAATGCAATCACGCGTGATATACCTAGTTGAAGCATTGTGCCTTTCCACAAACTGAAAATACCCAGGCCTTGGTTTTAGTATTCTGAAACGACGAAATAGCTATATAATTAGTACAACGGAATGCTTGCGCATGTTATGCACATCACAAGAAGGTCTAAGATGACTGAATTAAAAGTAACTAATCTCCAAAGCACCGGCAACCGTCTTACTTTTCTCAACAATTCCGTGGAAGACCAAGAAGAAAGGTGAGCACTTCATAACTGTTTGTGTTTTACTTACTTTTCCATGGTTGCGATTCTTTCGCACAGGGGGACATTGGCGAGCTTTTTGTCATTAATAACAAGCATATCAAACACGATGAAACAAGCGTGGTGGCCTGGAGAAAACATGAACAAACAACATTTAGACCACATCCGTTCCACGAAGAAACAATAAATAAACCTGTTTTGATTTGATACTTTTTCAGTATCCACTGTTTATAACGAACGTCCAAACTTCAAATAAGAGGATTAAAGAAAAAAGGAGAAGTGATATGTTGCATTCCCGAGAATCTCGAGCTGGTTTTAGTATTGTCGAGTTCAGGTTGCGCTATCCCATGTATAGAAGAGAGTATTTTTAATATTGTAGCATCTTTCTTTTGGCACACTTATCATTTAGCAGGTTTATCCCTGATAATTTCCCTGATGACAAAAAGAACCTCACCCGCCTGCGTCAGAAATTGGAATTAATGGTAAGAGAAAACAATGGGACTGGGTATTGAATAGCAACTTCTTACCATTCTCGTAGGTGGATAATGATTTGACATCGACGTTCATCCCTTTGGATCTGAAAACATAAACGCATTGAGATGTGTACAAAGCACAACAAAATTCTTAACATTTTCAACATATGAACCCAGTCCGGCTGAGATGGCCTGAGTCCCACGAGTCTCCCGTAGCTCAGTGGACTGGTACGGCATGCGAACTACGTAGTGATCGGAAGCTCATAGCTTCGACTCCTGTTAGGAGAACTCGGGGTTTTTTCCGAGTATTCCAGCGTCACTTTCTATAAAAAGACCACATCATTCTTACTATTTACTAGGCTGAACACTTTCAAGATCTACAAGTAACTGATAGTACGATACGGACAACGCGCTCATATGTTGCAGTGTTATCTCTGCGATATCGACAAACGCTAACGATTACTTCATTTAGCTTCAATGCCTTCCTTAGTCTCTCCGATCGTCATAACTTTACTCAACGTCACCACGCACCGTGAACTGATAGAATACCAAAACAGTATGCATGGAAAGAACCTGAAGAGAAATTGGTATAATAAATAGAAATGGCCAGGTCCTTCTTTTCATGAGAATACATGGTGCTCACTTCTTCTCTCTCAAGACAAATGCCCCCACTACAGTGGGGAGTTACGAGGTAATAAAAAAGTTGCAGATGCCCGGCGGGAGGGAGGCCATAAGAAGAGAGAAGTACACAAGGAAAGCTAACACTTGTATCCTCTTAAAAGAAAAACCTAAGCCTTCACTGGAATGAATGAATGTGTTTCTGCACACTTACAGCCAGACATCTGTTGCCGGATCAACCACTATCATTTCACCATCCAATATACAGGAATGCACTGAGCTACAAAGTGGAATACAGAACATTAAAAAAAAGGTTACATTGTTCTTATTGTTTTGTTTATGAGGAAACAAAGTCAAACGAAAGACTCATGGACAGAAACCAGTGACAAACACAATCACATGTGCTGCCGGCCAAATGAAGGATTCGGCCAACCCAGCCAAAATGCAAAATCGTCTGAATGTGAATGTGTCATAAAAGGAAACAATAGACCGAGCAAAATTGCAGCCACAGAGAAACTACGCTTTTATTTTTGTAAAAAAAATACCAGTTCATATTTGACTTCACGGCTTACAACGTGAAGTGGTAGCCATACCTCGAGAAGCAGCCCGCAATGAGTGGTGTAAGAACCCCTGAAGTTGGCTGAGAGCCGAATACGTGGGTGTAGTCATTAGCACTACCAAAGGAAGAAATGAAACATATAATCCAAAGCTAATGCAAAGTAACATCTGCTTTGCAAGTAGTACTGACAAGAACATTACTGCAAACTAGAGTGAAGTGCATTAAACTCAACGAATGTGACGTAAAAGGACTGAATACGCAGATAAGTCAGATTGCAATCGTTCCGTGTCAGAATGAACTCAATGACAATACTTGAACTCTCATTCCAGGGAGGAACTCTTCAATCAAGGCCTTGAAGTTTGATTGAGGTATTAAGGTCTGTAATAACAGAAATATAACAAAAACTGTACTTGAACTGTAATTGAGAAGTTACAGTTTCAAAACTACGGCTGTACTGATGTGTTTTCCTTGAATTGAGTAGTTAGAAAACTAACTAACTAATCCTCGTCGGGCCCATGAGGACTCCTAAGGCCGGGAGTAGTTAGAAAACAAGCAGTTACTGTGCTCTTGTATTCTTATACAACCTCGCCTCTAACAAAAGCACGGAAAAAATCTACGTTTGAGTGTACATGTAGATACCTTCTGGAAAAGTACATGAAGACATCTTTTTCTTTATGGAGTTGCATCCTCTCGCCGTCTATTTTTGTTTCTATGTAAAATTGTTGATTATTCATCAACTTTTCTACCTTTAAACCAATAGACAAGATTAGTGTGACAAGCACAATCTAAAGAATGACAGAAGTGAGTTTATAGCATAGCTACCAAATTCACACAATCAAATTCAGTACAGGTATGACCGTGTCAGTATTTTCTACACGGCTTAGGTAGTCCGAGGGCCAATAACTAACATCAGCCAATCAGATCGCTCTATTGCCGGTCTAATATTTTCCTCTAAGCTGGCGTGGGTTTCTCAAGTCCAGAAACTTTTCGGGGGACATAAATCCCTCTGCACCTTCAAAGCGGAAACGTTTCAAGGCATGAAACTTTGCAACTCTTTTGGTTTTACTGGTCTTGCCTTGTGAAAACATGTTAAAAGACCATCTTTCTTGGATATGAGGGTCCTAGTTCGAAAACTTGCTTTTCGGACCCGCAAACGGGTATTGTCCCGAATTATCCCACACTCTAAAAGTTAGTAAAAAAATTATACCGGCACTTCAATGGCTTACACATAAAAATAGTCACGATGAGAATATCCGGTTGTTGTTGTTACCTGCCGCAACATGTACACAAGCTATGACAATATCGGCCCTTGGTCTTTTTTGTACGGACTGATCGCAAGACGTCGGGCCAATATTATCCCGGTACGGCACTCGCGCTTGGTTTATAAGATACATTATCATAATCTTGTTGAGCACGCTGACGGCGTAAGCAAACTCGACCCGTTTCTTGCTTTGCAGGAAAGTAAAAGAAGCACTGGAAATGTCATAGGACATTTGTTTCATGTATTTAAATGCGTAGCGTGTTGAACCCATAATGATGCACTTGGAAAGTCCTGGAGGTGCTTTTGGCTGAGTTTTGGGGATCTCAAGTTTACTACCCTTCTCTCGTGTTCTCCAAACTTCCGCGAACAGCAAAATAAACTCGAATCAGTACACTCAATAAAACATCGAACTACTGTACGATACGATACAGTACAGTGAACATTTACTAGCCTTTTCAATGGCTCCTCTCTCGGCCAACATGGGTCTGAATGGTGAGAACAAAGACATCTGTGCTTCATTCATTCTGATGGTGGGGTCATGAAGATCGATGCAGACCTGTTGACAGAATGTTCAGTTGTTATGTATTACCATCATCATATTTTTCAACTGAAAATGGTCAGGGCTGCGATGGGTTGGTTGCGTTCCTGGAAAAAGATTACAGGAAACGATTCATGAAAATCCACTTAGGAGTTACCGGAATGCAAAGTGGGACTAAGATATCGTTTGCGCTCAATGCTTACTTGCAAGACGTCCCAAATGTGCAGGAAACGAAAAATCTAGAGACTATTCGGTTTAGCTACATTAGGCCAACTGAACGCAACCTAAAACCATTCTACTTGATTATGACAATTACGGTCTGTCCTCTTCGAACTGGGTGGTGAATGTATTTTACCGGAAACTCTCTGTTTAAGGTAGGACACTAAATTATACCGCAAAGCTTATTAATTATAACGTTCCTGTACACCAAGTCCTCTTTTCTAAATAAAAAATAAATTATGATTAAAGGAAAAAAAAAAGAAAAAGAAAAGACATTTTCACCCCAAACTGTAGAACACTTGGATTTAACATATCTGGTATTGTCAGTCTTGAATTTTCTTCCAAAATACCTACAGTACTGTTCATGTTTGAATTTAAGATTCCACACAGAGGAGCTGATGACAAAGTTAAAAAGCTGAAACTGCTGAAGGACGGCATCATTAAAGGTCACTTTTGCCGGGATCGTTATTGAAAGAACCAGTGTAATGTTAGGCTGAAAATTGCCCACCATATTTTAGATTTAGTTTAACTTTTAACCTCAGAACTCTCCATTCACATAGTCTGCGTCAAATATGAGTTTTCCCCTTGCGTCAAACAACATGATTAATTTTCATTTACATTTTTATAGTGTATTTAGTGCTCCAAAGCTAGATACATCACATGACACTTAGTACTATCATCTACCTTGGACAAACTGTTGCACACACTGTAGAGTTCCACAGCATCAGGATGATAAACATTAAACACCGAGTTCTCACTGAGGCCAACTTTCAGTTCCTGAAACAGAAAAGAAGATTGAATACCGCAGGGCGAGGTTCTTGACTTTTCTCACTTTACGTTTAATAACTCGGTTATACTGTGTTATCGGCCGTGGACATTATTTTTACCAGACATTCAGATAGAAGAGGTCCTGTACTGTCCAGAATTGTCACACGCCAGGCCGAACGTTAAAGAAATTATTTGTATCTTAAGTTCACACGACAAAGTCTTGATTTCTCGGCGTTTTCTTTTCTTTTTTTTTTCTTTTTTTTTTGCGCGCGTTTTGGCATTCTAAAGGCGCTAACTCTGTTTACTGGCAACGTTTTTCCGTTATCATCATCGCAACCCCTTACAAAAGAATAGTTTTGTCTTCTTGACTTTGGGCTTCTTAAACGCAGCTTACGCTTTCCAACTTGAACTCGTACTTCAAACGTCTTAAATTGTTATTCAGCGCCGTCGTGTGCAGATGCAGTGAAACCATCCTTTGATCCAGTGAACGTGCGCTCAAAACACTATGCCACATTCCTCCTCCAGATCGCACACTGTAAATCATTTCATGTTTATGGATCTCTCTACATCAGGAAAAAAATAATCTTGGCTAGCACCTAAAATTCACTGAAATAATAAAAAACGATATCCCTGTGTTTCCTGCTTCAAACTCTTCCTGTCTTAGTAAAGTCTCCTACCAAAAAACTTTTGTGTAAGAAAAGTGTATCTTACCCTACGAAGTAACTGAAATAGAAACAAGTAAAAAAAATACCTTGAAGATAATCCTGATTAACCACTTCTGTGGAATAAAGGAAAAATGGTTTGCATTACCACTTAATTCCATCGCAGTTATCTATTCTAATGAACCCTGTTTCTGAAACTGGAGGTCGCTAATTCCAGTTCTGTTCTGATTGGTTCGATTTGTGAGCTGACAGCTTAGTCTACTCCCTTGATATAAAATTCTCGGAAGTTTTGCCCTGCTTGGAGTCCTTGAATAAAGTGGAATATTGCGTTCTTCAAAGTCACCTTAATGAAAAAGAGCCACTTTTTTTTTCTTGTCTCTATTGAAAACTGACTGATTAACATAATCATATGTAAGTTACACATGATTCAAACGTACCTTAACAGCACTGGAAGAGAGAGCATTGGTATATAATAGATTTGCTGTACATATACTTTGCTTCACGCGCTTGTATATATTTGCAATTTGGAATTAAAAAGAACATCCTGGACAGCTGGCAAAAACTATGTAGATTTAAACTTGTTCAAAGCACGTGATTACACGTATTTGTCATTTTGCACGCTCTTAAATCCACCAATCACTACCTGCTCAAGAGCACTTGTGTTGCGGAGAAGTAGCTGTAGAGCTTTCTTGACATCCTCACGTTTGCGTTCAATATTTCCTTGCGCTATCTCATCAAGGTGTTTGTTAACTTGAGCAACCTTTAAACTGATTACGCACCAATAATTAAAATCATTATTATGTTTCTTTTTCAAACAGTGTCAAACGATATGAAAGTATTGGGCCCCCTTATCGTTTACTGGATTCAGGGCCAGGAGGACACCGTATTACTGGTAGTTACGGGTTTAGTGCTAATCAACGCTCAGTTACTACTGCTTCTCTGTGTCATGTGTTTGCCTTCTGTTCAGTACTCTAATTTCACATGAAAAATTTCCACCATTTACAATTTCGTGCTGTAAATTCTCAATTGATATCAACTCCATTTTCGTTTCACCCGTTGCTCTACTTACCTTCCCCTTTCTGGACATCTGTTTTTTAAAACAAAGTAGGCCACACTTGCAAAATCAGCCACTGAGTCCTGAAAGTTTTAAAGGGAAATGAGGCTTCTATCTCGTGGCTGTGATATCCGACATACACTGGGCCTGCACCTTTGTTCAGGCAGGTACAAAAGTTGGATTGGATCAATTCAAATTACTTGACTCAGATTAATGTAAAAACGAATAAGAACTTGAGAGGTCAACCCAACCATAACCCTAACCTGACATAAAGTGAACAAACCTTACCATGTCTGCTAACGAGAAGCTTTCTTTTATGCAGAACTGAGTCAAGTGATCCAAACTGATCCAGTCTCAGTTTTGTACCCATCCCCTTCCCTGGATGATCAAACTATATTTTTTTGACTTGGCAAACTACTTGCATGCAAACACGAATGTAAGGGTGCATACTTCGAAATAAATACAACTCTTTGGGACATCTTTCAACTTCAGTTATTTAAGGCTACTAATTAATTAATTAATTAATTAATTACGAGTGAACTTCCCCATGCTGTATGCCTAAAAAAGGGGACAATGGGATGAAGAGAAGCGGAAAAAAAATTTCCCCTGTATTTTCATGTTTTCATTTCCTTGCCCCCAGTGTCCCCCCCCCCCCCACCCCCTCCCAAATTTTTCTTTTCCTTCCTTACTTTCTTTACACCACTTGGGATAGGTAATTCCATAATTAACTTGTTTGCCATTTGTGCACAATTTGGCTGCAATGTGGCAAAATGACAAAACACACCAAAAGAGTCACCCAGGGCTAATATAGACATTATCACAGTTTAAGCACCTTGATGGGTAGGCTAAGAGAAAAGAATTTACATTGTTCGTGTAGTTATCCAATGTCAATCAATTTTCGTAAAAATAATGTTAGCTGAGAAAAATTTATCAATTGTGAACTGAAGGTACAGGGCAAAGGATTATACTGACCAATTTTTAGGGACTTACCCTTACTTCAGCTGAAGGTGTCCGGTAGTGTTTTCAAATTTCCATGCAATTACAGTTTTCCAATGCACTGAACATTCCCAGGAAAAAAAATACAGACAAATATATGGAAAAATTGAAAATGCTACCTTGCAATGTCTAGTGAAGGTTGGTCCCAAAAATTTTGTAATGTTTAAAAAACAAGCAGCAGTGTTTCTAGACCCAATAAAACATGTGCTGCGAGTTATTTGAACAGCTTCAAAAACATTCCACAAAAAGTGTGTCCCTCTGGAGTCCGAACAATGGTTCAAACTGTGAGAGGAAAATATTAGCAAACAAGAAAAACAAGCTATGCCTTATTATTTATGAGGAGTGTTTTAGCAGAGGAGTGTTTTAGCAGCTGATAAAACACCGCATACTAATAAGGTCAGAGGTTTATCTAGATAAAGTAACTGCATGTAATGTATTATTGACCATTTGATAGGTCAATGGCCTAATATGAATTATTAATGTTTTTTAAGTCAGTATAATAATCCTTTGCCCTGTACTTTCAGTTAGCAATTATAAATTTTTCTGAGCTAACGTTTCGCAAAAATTATTTGACATTGGATCCCCATAAAAGCATGGTAAATTCTTTATGTTTTACCTACCTGTCAAGATGGCAGCTTAAACCGTTATATGGTCTGTTAGCCTTCAGTTAGCCAAGGGAAATGGAACAATTTTGCTCTGGTGAAAAAGCCATACCATGGAGGTGTTTCTTGACATAACATTAACATATACTTTGGACATGTTTCAAGTGTCCAATACAATACCATTGGTTGAAAGTAATCCAAAAACTGAGCCAAACCATTTAATTTAATTCTTATTTTCCACCAACTGCCTGGTAAAAAATAAAAGAGTTTACCACAATCATGATTTTTATGCTCTTATTGTCACAACAGTGACAACAAGTAACTTTTGAGAAATTAATTATAAAACACCAGTGTACCTGTTTGACATTTTTAGGAGCTCTGTAATTCAACAGTTTCCTTCCATCAACACTGTCCTTCCCTATGCTTAGAATATCTATGTAATATTTTGCCAGCACAACCTGGATAGAAAGAGAAAAGGCTCAAAAGAAAATGTGCATGACCACATGAACCATGCAGGTAATGACTGCTACCTTTTGCAAATCATTTTTGTTACAATTATTGCGGGTAAGCAATTGTCCCTTCAACAGGTTAGGTAGAGTTTTGAGCATTTGGGCCACCTGAATACACAACAAATTGTGGGCACAGCAACGAAAGGTAAAATAGCATGTTTTACCCATGCCCTGCCAATAATTATTTAACATCCACAATTCCTAGTAGGCTTACAGCTTTGCCTTGTAATATTAAAAGGAGTGAGTTCTGAACAATCTGTGGTGCTCAGTGTAGGGTTAGGGTTTATAAGGGTTAACCCTAACCCTAATAAAATTTTGTATCAGGTCAGGAGAACTGAGATGATAAATTTTCCACCACAAACTGATACAAAAGCTGACATTTCAAGCATATGCCCTTTTTCTACTATAATTTTGCTCTGACAAAGGGCCAACACTCAAAACTTTAGCTCAGCCAGTTTTTCTTATTGACCCAGTCAATAGGCATTAAATTTTACAGCTTTAAGGCTCAAATTCACTATGGAAAATTGGTTTGGCTCACATAAATTCTGCATTGTTAAAGAATCTAATGTACCAAATTTCATGGCAAGCATGCTCTGACAAAGTGGAGTTTTCTTTTTTGCAAACTAAGAAAAAGAGCTTTTTGGTGCTCTTTTAAACATGTACCAAACTGGCATTTGATTAAGCTTTAAATCCTTTACCTCCTTTATTCCATATGCCCCTCTTTCCTTGTCCAGTTGGGGTAGCAAGAGCCGCATTGCAGAGTAGAATGAGTCACTCTATGAGCATTCATAATGACAAAATCATGGGCAGCACTAAAAGCAAGAAGCCAGAATCCCGAGTCCGGAATCCAGAGTCAAGAATTTGGAATCTGGAATCTAGAATCTGGAATCTGGAATCTGGAATCTGGAATCTGGAATCCAGAATCCAGAATACGGACCCTAGAATCAGGAATTGGGGATTGGGATTATGGATTCCAGTTCCCGATTCCACATTCTGGCTTTAAGCGCTGCCCCCAAATTATTTCATTTTCTTGACCAGGCAGACAACGAAACGACAACGAATGGTTGCATCAGGGCAGTGTAGACCATGTTAATAAATGTATTTCATTGTAGCTTCTGCACGTACCTGAGCACCGGTGACGTAAAAAAAAAGTGAACAAAATACAATGCTTTCCGGTACATGCAGAAAGACCCTATTTCATTGGAACTGGTGTCTCAGCGGCCTTCAGGCATTGAATTTAAAGGGTTTCTATTCTTCCAGCTCGCTAGAGCACATGAGACTCCGGAAGAAATGAGGTTGAAGGCTGATTAAGAGTTGAAGTTTTAAATTGTCAACCTAAGAGACTACTTGGTGACATTGGCAATAATATTAGATCAGTTTGATGTAATTGTAGTTTTGCTTTAGTCTAGTCTAGTCTAGACTAGTCTAGCCTAGTCTAGTCTGGATCCCGTCAATAAAGCTTACTGTTTTCGAACCATCCTTGTGAAGGTTTCCATGCGTCTCTCTCCATGAACTTACAAACGTTGACAAAATCTTCTTTTTCTTCTCAGTTCCTGAGGTGTCCGCAATTCTTTCCAATAAACAGCATAAATCATAAAAAGGCACCTGAGCTGCAACTCCAGAGCTAGGATCTCTTTCCATTTTGCTCGTATTTCTCAATACTGTACTAGTACCTAACGAGTGACGTGGTACATCAAGGGACGGCGACTCAGCCCAGCACCCAGCGTGACATCCCCACCTACCCCCACACACCGTTGATATTCAAAATGGCGGCTGATATTGTTGCAGTAGGGTTAACGATGGACGAGTATGCGATAAAATGTCCGTGTATTTTAATATACTGCCTGCTTTTATGAATTTGATAAGTAAATGCTTCGCAAATTTTACTCACGAGTGCTAAGTAGGAACAAACTTTGCCAAGAGCTAGTAGTGTTCATCTTGTTCATGTCATGGCTGGAACCAAGACTAGAGCCCGTAGTATTTGTCATTGGGGACCACTTATAGCCTTGTCTATCATAACCACTTTATTCCTTTGTGGACTTTATTGCATCTTGCTCTGGTTTCCTCCGTGGACATCAGTTGCTGGTGCAATTCATGTAGCTGTATTTGTATCATGGTTGGTTCTTATCATGAATTATTTTCTTAAATCTGTTTGGCTTGGGCCTGGTTATCTGCCACCAAGATGGAGGCTGGTGAGTTTTTTTGGAGAGATTTCTGTACATCTCCCTTCATTAATTATACATGCACATTGCTACCAATCCTCTTTCAAAAGGAACAAGCATGAATAGAGTTTTGGCAGGTATATGCATGCATAATGAAGTGGGGCCCTGTATGGAAATCTTGCCCATGAACACTGACAAAACAAATTGAAGGAAATACCACACCAGGGGCATGTATAACAAAGGGATCTTTTAGGTGGGTGTTAAGCCATTTAACCTTACCTAGAACGAAAGTAATTTTCAAGCCAATGTCACGTACTGAAGCAAATACACTTTGGTTTTACTTGCCAATGAAAATACAAAGCAGTCACAACTGATTTTAGTTTTTTTTTATATCAGATTGGTTAAAACGTTCATTTAAGTTCTTTGATCCAATCATCCATGAAGTTAACCAAAACAATGGCATAATCAGCACTGAAGGGGAAACTGCTCTACAGGACCCTGCGTATGCAATATTCACCATATGTTTTCATTTGTTAGCATGACAACAAGGCAGCTGAGGTTCTTCAGATGTGTGCTGTTTGCAATGGTTACAAAGCACCGAGAGCTCATCACTGTAGCAAGTGTGGACGGTAATGTGTGGAAGTTTACTCTTCATTATGCTTTAAATATGCTATAGAATAGAACATCTAAAGGATTTAAGCAGCTAAATGAACATTAACAATTTACAACAATAAGACAGGGACTCTTTGCAAAGCAGATCTTTTGATACTATGGTCAAGAATTATCTGTGGGTAAAGGTCAGTTTAATACCAGTATCAAATTATGTCACAAAAACAAATAGCAGCATGGAACTTCAGTTTTTAAGTGTGGCATCTTGACCATCCACATTGAGGTAGGTTTGGTTGTTAAATTTTCCCACCTATAACAACATTCATTTGGTTTTATTTTAGCTGTGTCTTGAAAATGGATCACCATTGTCCCTGGATTAATGCATGTGTTGGTCACCTGAACCACAGATCATTTACATTGTTTTTATTCTTTGTTCCTATTGGGTGTACACACACAACCATTGTTTTAATATGTTGTTGTGTGCAACAGTATTATGTGGTAAGTATTATTGGGAATTGATTTTTTTTCCATTCAATGTTCCTGCCAAAAAGTTTATTTGTTTTATAATATTCCTCTTTTGGGTACTAGCCACCAGTATTTCACTTCTCTGAGCAAAGAAGAAAAGCAACAACAAACTCAAACCACCTAATTATGACCTTGAATTTGTCAACATTGTGCCAACCCTTCTCTCCAGGGTACTTTGGGACTGAAATGACATAATTATTGTGAGAATTTCCCATAATAGTGAATTATTTTGAATGATTATTGGTGTTTCAGTGACTAATTAACATCATTCCACACAGATAACTGGGAGTCTTTATCAACGAGTAATGTTTCAGAGGAATGCAGTTGTTTCATTTACATTCAACAAGTTAATTATTGTACTCTTTTGCATTGGTTTGTCACTGGGTGTAACAATAGCTGTTGGACTTCTTCTGTATTTCCAGGTACAGTTCATTAAAATTCCATAGACTAAATGGTAAAAAAAAAACCATGCTTTGCATTGCTGTATTCAATAATCCAGAGATATGAAAAGTGTCCATGGTTAGCATTCTTAGATCTGTTAGAATTCTACTGAGGATTAAAAACTCTGACCCAATGTACAAAAGAGCAAAACACCAACCCTATGCAGGACTGCAACTGCATGTTTTAACCATGTATTGTTGTCATGAAGATGATCTCATGTTGGCCATGAATGAGACTCTCTACAATCAGACCATGTTTGCTTTAGGGCTGACTGACTGACTGATTGATTGATTGATTGATTGAGACCTTCAGACATGAAACTACAGTACATACAGTGTGGACTATTAATTTTTCTACAATGTGTTTATAGCAGATTTCAATCAAACGTTCATAATTTCTTCAACCTTTAATTTCATCCAAGCATCTACATTAGTTTGCTTACTGGATATAGTCTATACGTAAATGTATGCTGAGCTTATTCAAGGAATAATTGTTACTGACATAATTTTTGAGAGTTCTGTTCCAGATTAAAGGAATATTGACAAACAAAACAGCAATTGAAGCATGGATAGTGGAAAAGGTTTGTGTGTGAAGGGACTTTATAGAAATATTTACTTTGACAGGCATGATCTCCATGTCATTTTCAGTATCTGACATCAGTGCAGTTACAACTTACTTTAAGTTGTCAGTACCTCATGTACATAATTTTGACTTCCAATAGGCTGAAAGACCACGTTGTGAAGGTGACAGTTTTACATACCCTTATGATCTTGGCTGGACACAAAATTTCAAGCAGGTATATTTGTTATGTTGTGTCAAAGCCTGTATCCAGTTCTTTTGCATTTCCACCGCAGCTGTTGTTTGTAAAGTATGGAGGTGTGTGTGGATTGACTCTAGCCTAGTTTTGTATGGCTGTCTGTGTGAGTATTTTGTCCCTGAGGACAAAGAGTTCAAAATGATACTACTTTGGTTCTCCCAGTACCTGCAGTTATTCTTATGTGCTTTGTTATCGCTTATAGTGTATATCCATAGGTAATAATTTGGGATCTCTGTGTGAAATCAGTGTTTAGGGTAAAACAGGAAACTCTGTCTGCAGTAAGCATGAGACATTTTTATTGAAGCTTTTATCTCAACCCAGTACAGTGTTGGATTTCGACTGTCAAATTAATCATAATGTGGTGTTATAATTATTTCCGATTTAGATAGTTAAACAGTGCATTTTTTATAAAATTGTCACACCAAATTAGAGGATTTGGGACAAGTAAGGATCAAGTTGTGTATTTTGGTTGTAGGTGATAACTCTAAGGCATGATTACATTGGGGATGGAATAACATGGCCTGTTCTTGAAGGATGTGACCAATACGCACTGACGGTATATGCACACAAATTTTAACACCCAAAATTAAGCGCCAGTAATCAGGTGTATTTTAAGGATTGTAAGAGCATTGTGAAAGTTCCCTCGTGTACGCAAACTTGAGTCTGAGTGAGGTTGAAGTCATTGCTGTTAGGTCGTGAGGATCTCTTAACTTTCCTATTAATAATTTGTTATGTTAAGGTAACAACATTTATATTTTCACTAGAGGGAACAGTTAGAGCAGAAGAAGCTGAAAAAGGAAAGAAGAGTGAGTATAACAAAGGAAAATAGTCAGTGACAGTTAAATCATATGACAAAATAGGCTTAGTACTCTGACTACTGTGCAAACTGCCCTATGAGGTTAAGCTTACCAGCCATACTCAGCTAGTGAAGATCTGTTCAGTGAGACATTGCGTTTTGCTAAATGTGAATGAATACCCATATCCAATGTAAAGCTTCCAACAATTTAACATCTTAAGCTAATATACTATTTATCAGACTGAATTTATCCACACTGAAGAAGGGTTATACACCCGAAGCATCTGTGTTAATAGACAATTTTGACACTTCTGAAACTTCGTGACAATTATTTCTTTAAATGTCAACTTAACCTTTTACTACCAAGTGTCACGCATCACCAACGACTTTCCAGTCCATTTATTTGAATTTACCAGTGCCTATCTATCTAGTATGTAACTATGTAAGAAACTCAGATTTTGGTACCATTAAAGATAGGTGTAACTGCTATCAGAAATACAGTTAAATTGAATAAACATTTTTCATAGTATCATCTCATTTTTGCAGATAGAATTACCTGAAAAATACTGTTTGCAATTTTATCATTGTTGTTATTTTCTGTTCCACTTGAGGTTTGTTACAGTATAGTGAAATCTTACAATGGTAATATTATTGCCTGGAGAGAAGGTCTGAGGACATGCTTTTCTGCCCCATGCTCAGATGAACCTCGTATGAATATACAACAAGGACAAACCGTTTTAGTAACTCGATGGAGGAAGTATGTTCAATTTACTGTTTGTTGTTGTTTTGTTTTTTATGACCAAATTGATAAATGTCGGCTAGTAGATTATTCTTTTCTCTTTATGCTAATTATCCCACTAGTCTCGTTAGCATGTAAGAAATTGAAAACAACTTTCCTTTAAAATGGCAGCCTAATGCGAATAACTACCATAAAGAGAAAAGAATAATTTATTAGCTGCCATTTATGAATTCGGTCAATTATTATCATTTTTAGTTTGTTTAGATGCAAGTCAAAATTTGCGCGAGATTCAAAAACCTCAAGTCGATGTCTATTGACTCTGTCTGGAATTATGCCGCAAGTAAATTTCTTTGAACACCTTTTTGATAAAACTTCCATTTTTCTGTCTGGTACACTGTAGGTATTGGCTTTATGGAGAGAAGTCCCAATTTTCGACTGGTAAGTGGAGAGGGTTGCTGTATGCGATAGCAAACGTAAGAAATGTTCATTTTATTGGCCATCACAAGTCTTCAGTTCGCCTAAATGATCGCTTTTTGTTCGACTGCGGACCATTCGTAAGTCCTTTCGGTTAACACAAGAGGTGAACCAAAGCTCTAGTGCTTCTTCACGTACTCCTTCCCTTTTGTTTCGCCTGCCCCTCACGGAAACGACTTTGCTCAATGAAACGAGTCTAAGCAGCAAGGTGAAAAGGCCTCCACAAATGCAAGATTACGTTTCGTTGAACAACTTTGTGGGACGTTCAAAAGCCGCACACTGTTTGCAAAGAGTAGAATATGTAGTTCCCGGTGTTGTGGTTTGGCCGTTGTGTGTGTATTCTCATGGTTTGGTGCGTAGATGCATGGAGATACTAGCGACTTAGCTTCTCTAAAATCCTAGGGTAAATAAAGCGATGACGATGATGATGACTGTTGTTGATGACAACAACAGTGAATTTATTTATAAGTTAGTTGATTTCTAGCTGGTATAACCATCGCTAACCACACAGTGCTCTCTTGAAGGGCATGCACCAATTATTTCCTTGCACTATTTTAAACTGTGTTTTGGTTTCCAGATATTACAGTAAGAGCGGCTGTCAGAGAGAAAGGCTGGTTTCCCCGCCATTGCGCATACGAAAGGGCCACAGAGGAGGAAGAATCACGTCTTAAGAAGGAAACCTAATTTTCTTCATAATTTATCACGTGACTTCATCTGTGTAGATAGACTTAAAGAAGACCAACTGAAACCGATAGTTCGTTTACAGACCACCGTCAAAGAGGGTACACGAAGAGACTTGATACATAGGAAAAAAATGTCCTAGAAGTGAGATCTGTAGAGGGACTGTCTTGGCTTGCATGCTTTTCCGTTTTGTTCTTCACTAGGGTCTATCTTTGCTTTGCTTGAAATTAAACAGTGTAACTCGCGCAGCTTTTATAAAAATAATTTGTATTTTTGATTAAAATGTTTCTGCTTAAAATATTTCCACTGTCGGAAAATTTCTTCAACCGCGGCTTGTACCTAAGTGAGGTTGTGGGAGGGACTCGGTTAAGTGCGCAAGCGTCTTCTCTGATTTAATATGCGTTGTCAGTCTTGTACCCAGGATCTTCGTTCCCCTTGTTCGCCCGTCGGAACACGAACGATGAAGTCTTTGTCATTCGGAAAATCTGCGCGTGACTCATGATTAAAAAAAAAACGAAACTGATTTCCTTGTCGAACGGAGGATGCATATGAATGAAAACTCATTTTCATAAGAAAGACTTCGTACTTAAACTCTCTTTGAAGAGGAGGCTGAAGTGGAATGACCTATATGCCATGATGGCTAAGCCAATCGGAACACTAGAATTGCATCATCCAATGATTCAGATGATTCAGCTTAGGGTTCGACTAAATTCATGTCGCCAACGCAGTTACGTCATTTTTCTCCATTTTCATTGGTTGAGATCATGTCATTTTATCCCAGAGTACAGAAACGTGAACCTGAGTGCAGAAAATTGAAATTGAGTGCAAGAGGTTGAAATTAATTCTGATTGGTTATTAACTCACAGAAAGCCAATCAAATGCGACTTCTTGATTACGCATACACAAATGAGTTGCGAGCGAAATGGCGGGCACCTTGAGTAGGTTTTATGGGCTCAAGAACAGTTCTAAAAACGTTAACACTGAAAAGTACTTCTCTTCGGCTGTTATAAAATACTTCTCTTCGGCTTGGTATAAAATAACGAGGTGCGCAATTTTTTTAGTCTTTGATCAAATTTACCCTCAAAAAGATAATTACACGCAAAAGTTCTCAAGCCTATTAATTGCACCCAAAATCATGTGATCAATTACCTGTAAAAAACGCGGCAGCCCAGGCTAACTTGCTTCAGGGTACCATTTTATTGGTAACCTTGTATCAATACTCACGGAGTGTCGGACAGTGACGTCATGACAAAAAATATCCACAAGGCCGCGCGCACGCATTAGGCGCAAGGAGCTCCGCTGTAATGTAAAATTTCTTGTTCTTATATTGGGGTTATTTTGAGGCTGTTTTTTCCGTTGTTTTTCATGTGTGGGTGAGAGTCCTTTATATGAATTCAACTCAATTAAATCAAGTATTTTTATGCCAATTTCAAATTAATTAATCCGCATGCAAATGACGGTTGTCGTCTTCTCCTTCTTGTAAAGGACACGAACTGACTTGATTGGTCGTCAAGGCTTGGTTACTAAGATTAGATTTCCCAGAAAGCTCTTCCTTTTTCGTCAGGAAAATGGCCGAAGGGTTGGTGATTTGTAGCTACAGAAGTCAATCCTTCCATCCGTTCTTATTGAGAACCAGTGAAATCATATTTGTAACAAGATCATTTGTTCTTATCTCTTAACTGTTGACTGGTGCAATTATTTCTTTGAACAAAACACCAGAAAGAGCTCAAACGGAGCTCTTATTTTGCCTTACTTATCTTCACGAACACATCATTGAGCAATGTGACGCAAGTGTAGAATTATATTTTCCCTCGAGTGAAAATCCAAATTGTGTTTGCTAATTGCCTAATTAGGTTTTTGCTTCTCTGTTGCATGAAGCTAGCCATGTTTCTCATGGGGTTTTGTAGGTAGTGAATTGAGAATGTATGCTGAGTCCCTTTTTCTAATCTAACAGCGTTTGATGTTGATCAACAGAGAGAAAGTTCCACGTGTCCCTGAGACGCTTCTTAAAAAGAGAAAGAGTTTAGAAGAGAGAAAGGCTGCCAGGGCTAAAGCTAACCTTCAGCAGAAAAAGGTGATGCTTTTGTTTCCTTAATCATCTTTTGTCCATGCATAGACTAGAATCGAGTACTCTTAAATAACATTTTGACAGTGCTTAAGTTAATGGGGGTTATTAATCGTCTTAAAGAAAAACTGGATTACCGACATCAAGTCAAGCTGTTCTCCTTTTTAGACTTCTTTTTTGGTACTAATTCTTTAATACTCAGCAAATGACAACCTTGTCATGTCCAGTTTTTCTAACCTTATCAAGAACAGAGGAGTAACTGGTTTTATTTTCTTACTTGAAGTTGCGAAGAGAGAAAAGGAAGGAGATCTTCAAAAGAGCTGAACGCTATGTAAAGGAGTACCGCCAGAAAGAGAGGGACGAGATTAGAATGAAACGTATGGCAAGGAAGCATTCCAACTTCTACGTTCCAGCAGAAGCAAAGCTAGCCTTTGTTATTCGTATCAGAGGGTACGATGTGGAGATAACTCGAAGTGACAATTCCATCTATAGTTTCTTAGCAGTAACTTGGTTACCACAGTAAAAAATTTAAGTAGGAGTATTAATTAAATTAATATTTAGCACCTGTCAAAAGTAGGAGTTTTAAAGTCATCCCCTCTTTAAGAAACATGATGCTCTTGAAAAGTAGTGCTCATCAGACATTGTCTCCCCAGGGGACAAGGAATTCTAATGTGGTATCCAGTGAGTTGGGTCCTTGACACATGGTACCCAGGATGTGTGTTCCTTGTCATATTGTTGGAGATTAACAGTTTTAATGACCCCAGTGTTTCGCTCGTTTGGTGCAATGCATTGTATATTACTTGTGCTTCTCAGAGTTGCTACTGGTATGTGACCATTACTGGGGAGATATTCATTGGCTCGGAAAGTATTATTTTGTAGCTGCAGAATGTATAAATATGATTAAAAATTGGTTGGATTTGCTTTCAGTATCAATGGTGTGAGCCCAAAGGTGAGGAAGGTTCTTCAGCTGTTCCGTCTTCTTCAGATCCATAATGGTGTCTTCATCAAGCTGAACAAGGCCACAGTTAACATGCTCCGAATTATACAGCCATATGTTGCTTATGGGTGGGTAGAATAACATTAATAATTGCAAGGACAATAGTCATTCCATTTTTATAGTGTGGACAAGTGTGATGGTTGGGTGACCATTATAGTGACCCCTAAGAACAAGATTCATCTGAAAATGTTGTGCATTACTACATCTTTTAACTGTTTTTGGGGGAGGGGGACTGTGAGAGATGAAGACCAATCTTTCTCAGGTGGGCTGAGTGTGTTGTTGTTCAACCGTATTCCAATTTACTCAACAATTAACAGGGTTTCAGTTAGAATTTTAAATAGAAGGAAGAATATCTTTCATGGGCAAAATTGAATAGAAGTGAAAAAGGCATATTGCTTGGCTTGCATTCCATCTGAGCAGTATAAAGCTGGTCATCACCCACCCAAAATGTTTTGAGGAATAATTGGTGTTTTTTTTTTTTTTTTTTTTGGCTGCCAGCTTTTATTTACATCTGTGGTTAAGAAGGAATACTCACTCTCTGATATTTACTATAAAACACCGTTTTAGATACCCAAACCTGAAGAGTGTGCGTGAGTTGATTTACAAGCGTGGCTTTGGTAAGGTGAAGAGACAGCGTATTGCCATCACTGACAACTCCATCATAGAGAAACAGCTAGGGAAGCGTGGCATCATTTGCATTGAGGATCTCATTCATGAGATCTACACAGTTGGCAATCACTTTAAGGAGGCTAGCAACTTTCTATGGCCATTCAAGCTGAGTTCCCCCAAAGGTGGTTTCCGTAAGATCACCACACACTTTGTTGAAGGCGGTGATCATGGAAATCGTGAAAGTGAGATCAATCAGCTCATCCGCAAAATGAATTAACACTGTGTATAAAGTAAAGTTCAATAAAGAGACTTGGTTTCTTCTCAGTTGCCTTGTTATTGATTTGAAATGCGATTCTTGTGCTTGCCAACATGGAGTTTCTTCTGTGAAGCAGTAATCCAGGATAAGATTGCCTCTCAAACAATTTGACCTCCTTTGGTCCGTTGTCATTGTGACACATTTCTTCAGCAGAGAGGTGCTGTCTGCTAAGCCTTGTGTAGTTTCCTCAAATACTGCTTTATTCTGCATCTGCATTCTTTATAAAACAGGAAAAAGAGTGGGTAGACATGGAGAGAAATTCTATTACAATATCCACTTCTTTCTGTTTGCCTCTCCCCTGTCCATTTTTGCTAAAGTCCACTTTCCCTGCCACCTCCCTCCTTGATTGTTCAAAGAAAGGTTAGTGGTAAACCTGGGTTAACTCCGTTGCAAACGTATTCATCACAGTTTAGCACTAATATTGCTTTGAACAGCTTGGCCCAAGGGTTGCAGCAAGGCGAGGACTGGCCGTTGAGTACGGAGTGAAGGGAAGGGTGCTGATAACCGTCCTCGATTTGAACTTTTAATGTGATGACCATTGGTCCTATTTTTGGGGAGAAAACAAGACTACTAACACCTATCAATTAGCAGGGACCGCGGAGGGGGAGGGGCTGGTAGGGCCGCGGCGCCACCACTTTTTTGCGCCCCCGGCCCCCACTTTTTGCGCAATCTCGTACCCAGAGTCCTCAGGCTCTTTGGTCAGCGGGCTGTCGCCAGGAGAGACTCTGGGATAATGGACGCCATTTTCCCACAAAATCTGGGACGGTTTCTTTAGAAGTTGTTAAGTAACAGCCAATCAAAAAATTCGAATTTTTTTTCATTATGCCAGAGTCTCTCCGGGCGCCCACCCGCTGACCAAAGAGCCCGAGGGCTCTGGGTACGAGATTGCTTTTTGCGCTAAAAAGAAAAATAATTATAATAATTTTTCGATTTTCAGTACGAAAAAATTATTTTCAATTGTCAGCCCTCCCACTGTTCACCTCGCTCCGCGGTCCCTGATTAGAGGTGTGATGTTCATCTCTCTCTCGGTGGGTATTGTTGTCCTTCAGTAGCATGTTTATAATTCGACGTTTATAATCCCACACTGCTGTCCTAATCGAGTTAGTGTTTCAGGCTTTTGCCGATCCATGGGTTCGAATTAAAGACAGTAGCTCTCGTTCTGTAACTTTAAGGGAGAAAAAAAACAAAAACAAAAAACAGAGGAAGCCTATCCAGCTTTAGTGACGCTTTTTCTGAGTTCACCTCAGCCTATTGTTCAAAGTGAAAAGTGTGAAAGCACTCATATTTCGTTCCCAGCGCTCCCTTGTTACTTTTGCGTGTCAACATTTTGCTTGGTGAGACAAACTCTCACAACAAAGAAGTCCTTAAATTTTCGAGATAGGATCCTGGAGGGTCATTGAAAAAGACCTGATAAGAACCCTGCAAGTGTACGTGACCCTGAATCGACATCAGCTTTAGCTCGACATGCGAGAGTACGAGTATCAGTACGAGTACGGCTACGAGTACGACTACGATTACGAGTCCGAGTTTTCCGTACTGAGCACGCGCATTAGGTTTCGAGCTCGTAATTTTTCCAAGTGCACGTGCTCAGAACGGAAAACTCGTATTCCAATCTAACGATCCCTAATGCTAGAGATATGTGTGGCCCAAAGGCTCCTTTCAGGACAGTTTTGAGGGTCTTGATAGTCCTCAAGTTTTGACGTTTATCGCAGCAATATTGTGTCACTCCCTTTCTCGTTATATAAGGGGCAAAATCCAAACGGATCCAATCCCTTGGGAACGTCGACTACTATGCCATTTGTGACCCATCCTTTCCTGTTACCTGCCGGCTAACGCTTTGCGAGATTTTGCGGCTCATCACTGAGCGCAGTAATGAAAACACAAAGCAGGCGTCATTCGATTTAAAAGGCAAATCGAGGTTTGCGCTCAATTCTGTACAGAGCGATTTTCAACTGAGTGTCGTAAAACTAAAACCAAAGTAATAACCCCGACTAATCACAGCAGGTGCAAACAGCGCAATGAGCCAATAAAAATCCGTAGCAATTCCATGTAACTTGCTCAAAGCGGGGGAAAAATCGCGCGTGCAGGTCGCGAATGGTTTTCTCATTGGTTGATAAGCTGGCGGGAGGTTTCTAAGCCAATCAGTAAGCGTAGCAGTCGCAATTGGGTAATGACTTTCGAAAGTCATTTCAAAAACCGCTCTATGGGCGCTTTCCATTTCAGAAAACTGACCGGCCAGACCGGGCATTTGGAAAGGCTAACTCTACAACGCCTTTGAATTTGAGCAGGGCTCCCGATTTGAGGGAATGTCATGCAACTGTTCAACTGGTCTGGCCGGCTGATTCCGTCCAATTTTTGTCTCCTGTGTTTTCCGAAGGTAACAACCAAACTGAACTGGCCCCAGTTGTTCAAAAGGTGGATAACGCTATCCACCGGATAAATCACTATCCAGCGAATAAGAGCTAGCAAAAACAATTCATTTATCCAGTGGATACCGCTATCCAACCTTCGAACAACTGGGGCCTGGATGGTACGCAATACGCATAAGCAGTGACTTGGAGACAAACATTGCGGCTGTGGAGCGTCTCAGGGAGTACTCAGAGACGCCAGCGGAGGTTTGCGTAATGTCATGTTGCAAGGCAACTCGTGTTGGTAGAATTTTATCAATTTAGCAAATACGCATGCGCTAATGTTTGGAACTGTCTACTTCGGGTCTACTCTATTGCGTACCATATGGAGGACACAACGGATTACACTTTTAATATATATTGCTCGAAATCATAAGTAATGGTAACTGGAACTGAGCTGTGAGTACGTAAGGGATGTGTCTCGTATGGTCTAGGGGCCGACATTTCTCTCCCTCACTGCCGCGTCGGGGGCAGACAGGCTGTCGTGGACGGGTATCTGAAAGCAGCGAGGAACTGGGGGTTGGTATAAGCGATCCGCGGGCCGAAATCTCGGGGAGACTCGTCATGGTACATCGCTCCGGCAACACGTCCAGAGGTACCACTTGCTGGTCCAGAGTTTTTGTTTGTTTGTTTTGGCATTTAGTATACGCATGCGTTAATTCACTGTTGCTTTACGTACCATTTGGGAAACGCAGTGACTGCATTTAAATCACAGAATGACCTTTACAGAAAATGCACGAAGCGACAAGCCTTGAGAATTTCACTGCCTTTCATGCTGGCTTGATTTATCGTGTGAATGTTAAGGGTATGGCATGTATTTGTTTTTTATTAGTGTTGATTAAGTGTTGAGCCGAGTCGTTTAAGGCTTTACACGAACGCGGTTTCACGACTTCGACAGCGCATCGAAATCGATGCGATAATAGGTCGATAATAGGTGTTTGTAAATGAAGCTTACTTCACGCTTTATTGCTCGTTTGGCAATGAGGATGGCTTGTATCACACACGTACCACTCGCGCAAAACCCAGCGTATTGAGTGAGTCATTCTCGTTCCCAGAGTCCATCGTTTCTCTTAGCCAGCGGGGCCTTCGCACGAGAAAACGAAGGGCTCTGGAGACATAGGATTTGTACTTCTAGATTCTAGGACTTCCGGAGTTTAAAGTTTGTACTAGACATGGCGACGCTTAGAAGCATTAAATTCCAAGAGTCTCTGTGCGAAACTTTCAGTGGCCTCAACTGAGTTGTTTTTGGAAAATTATCCATGAACTGCATTTGTTTTCCAATTAAAAACTCCAGCGCTTTTGGAAACTCCGGCTCCTTGTTGCAAGGTGATTTCTAGGTAAAATCGTTTTATTGCAACACATGCACGTATTTTGGAAATTAAACACTAGCTTTTTTAGCGAGTCTTTTCCAGGAGCCTCTATTTTTCAAAGTGGTTTCGCGGTGTCCGATGGCTTCATATTTTCTCGCCAGCTTACTCCCTCGGGCCACATGGGCCATTTTTACTTCCGGTTCAAGATTATATTGTTCGGAAGCTAATCAACAAAAAACTTGAATTTCCCATGTCTCCAGAGCCCTTCGTTTTCTTCTGCGGAGGCCCCGCCGGCTAAGAGAAACAATAGACGCTGGGAACGAGAATGGCGTTGACTCATAGAAGCACACGAACTAGTCGTCTTGCAAGCGGCGAGTTGGAATTGGCCTATGTTTCTTTACGCTGCTAAGCGTTGACCTTTCAAATTCCACTCATACTTTAAGAGTCAAAGTACCCTATACGCATCAAAGCGTGTTGGCTTACTTTTATCCGCGGAGACTGAATGTCCGGCATGAAGTTCTATGAAATTGCATCGAAGTGCTTCATTTCTACCAGAAGTGTTACATTCCTTCTTGTAATCGCTTTGGATTCGTTTCTTCGTTGCAACGTTTCTATAAACGAAGATAGAATACGTCGACACTCGATAAAATTCAATACAGGCAGTTGGATTGAGATGTTTCGTGAAATTCTTTGGAACTGTAATGACTACCAGTCTTTGAGTCTATTTGAGACCTTTCCCGGCTCCTGGCATTTTCCCACTCAAACTGAGAATAGACTGCAAATTTTCCGAAGATTTCAATTTCAAACATTTATTGAGGGTGGGGGGCATGGCCTCATAGACCACCCAACTCTCTGACATTTTCGCCTACACTTGCCATTCCCACGGAATCATTCAGCTAATCACACTGTCATGACACTATCTCTGGTGACTCGAGCATACTTGGAAAAAATCCTAGTGCTATTAAAAGGAATCCAACCTTCGACCTTTGTTTACTAGTTCGGATGGTCTACCACTGAGCTACAGGAGACGCCAGTAAACGAAAAATAAACTAGTTTAATCGCCGAGCTCATACGAGTTTCGCCGGTCTCGATGGTAGATCATCCGAAAAAGTAATCTGAAGGTCTGACTCCTGTGCAAGGAGCGCTCGGACTTTTTTCCGAATATGCCCGATCACCAGTGAAAAAATCATACATTTACCGGTCTTCAAATTCACTATTTCTTCTAGTCTAATGACATTCATTCGTTGACAATGCGAATGCTTTTTTTTTTT
>BLFK01000517.1:455884-495497 GCA_014634185.1 Astreopora myriophthalma
TTTTTAGGTGAAGCATTGCGTTGTACATAGTCCCTTTGGTTTCAAATAACCGATTCGTATAAAGTATGTACTGTAACTGAGATGTACAAATCAATGTGTCTGAATACCGTATATTAATCAGTTTAGATAGACTGGGCCTATTTTTCGTTACTGAACACTTAAAACTGTCAGTGGAGTCTTAAAAATGATGCAATCTTGGTGAGCTCTATAATACGGACACCTCTCTAATGCGGACACTTTGGTCTGTCCCTTTAGTGTCCGCATTAGAGAGGTTCAACTGTATCTCCAGGCCGGCGTAATGTTGCATTACAATAAGCGCTGATGTTGACTTTTGTATAATATTCTTATCCATGTTTATTCAAGCAATTATTGGTGCTGAGAGAACTCAGAACTGTCAGGACAAGTTGATTTACTTCTTGGCTTGATACTTTCAACGTTATAGTTCGCTATAGTCTGAGTTAATTTAAATCAAGAGAGTATTATATTCGCTTTGTTCAGTCAGTATATACAAGTGTGATCGTTAAGCGGTCCTTGAAGACATTTTACAAAAGGTTCAGAGATACGAGCAGCTAATTTGGACAGCTGAGGGCCGAGACAAACTGCCATAAAGCACAAATAAATTTACAACAACAGCTTATTTGAAAAACATCATAATTTGTTGTCGTTATTGCGCGCCTATATGTACAGAATCTACGTCAGAATCTACGTCATTTTGTGAGCATAATTTCGGACACCAGGAGCATAATTTGGGAATTCTGGCATAATTTGGCAAATTTTCGAGCACTGCTAGTAGCATAATATGCCACTTTTAGGAGCACAATCCGCCAAGGCCTATTTGAATTGATCGAGGGACATACGCTTGTCTTCACCATAGTGGTCATAGATGTCCTCTACGCCCTTTTCTGTCAGGTCTTGAAGGTTTCCTGAAATTCAGACTTGACATTCAGAATAAATGTAACACAAATATAAAATGTAAATGTAGCGGTATATCATCACGAGAACAAGCAAGTACCCGGTATCAGATGTTGTGCCTGCAAGCCCGGTAAGGGTTTCACTATCAGCTCGTTGACTTTCGACACAAGATGATCTAGAAATGGAAGGTAAACTGCCCTCTTCCAATAGGCTGAAGGAGTATCTGCCTCAACGTTTTCACGGTGTTGCTGCCTCCCCGCTCTTCTCAGTAGGGATGCTTAGATTTATGTTGTACAAACCAGCTATGTCTGTTGCCCTGTGTAGCAGTGCATCCCAGACATCATCGTCATTCCTCTCCGCCTGAAGGACTGATGAACAAACTTTCGCCTCCTTGGACGCTTGAACCAGGTCCAATTCAGAGCTCTAAATATCAGATATAAGCACTTCAGTCACGGTTAATGGCATCACAGCGAATCCAGTCAATTTCTAGTAAACTATAACTCATATAGTAAACTATAATAGATGGCCACTATATTAGGCAAAATCAGGCGACTGATTGTAAAATTTATTTTTATAACGAAAGCCATGTTCAAATTTTGTCCGTTTGAATCTGTCATAATCAGTTGCTTGGTGATCATTCGATTAGTTCACATGGGCGGATTATACTGATGGTTTGGAATAAACGTAAGATATTCATATACCCACCTGAAGGTATATTGATAATCGGTGCGTACATTCAAACACGTACTGCAAATGATGGAGTTCCAGTTTAGGATAGATGAGTGCAGTCCCCGAGCTTTGCTGTCCCACTTTCGCTCAGCTCATTAAGTGTGTCAACGATGACCTGAAAAGTTCCCCGTAGAATATACACCTTGATATTTTGTTAAATTAACTTGGATTTTTGTGGTTATAACCACCGAGAGGCAGGTTTGTCTTATACCTCTACTAACCTCTTTTTCTCGGTCCGTACTGTAAGTTACGGGCCGAGTTTTTTTTTCCGTTCATTTATAGCCCAAACAAAGTTAGTAACATTTTATTATATCTCTAATGTTAATCGTGTGCGCGGCCGAAAGGAAACTTTCAAATTTAGCGGGCCGTACATTAGAATACGGCCCATCAAATTGATAAATCAGTACGTAACCGGGAGATATATAGTAAATTTAGTTAATTTCCTTTTCTAAAGCCGAAAGTTGAGACGAGTGAACTTACCTGGATCGAGGTGACGAAGACATTCAAGCAATCCGCGCGAGATTCCCATCTTGTCTAAAAGATAACTTTCGGTTTCGACCGCCTTCCCATGCATTTCCTCCCTTCTATGAGTCTCGTTCACTTTTGCCGCACTTATCACGCCTTGGACTCAAAACGGAATACTCTGATTGCTGTCATTTAAAATGGTTCTCAAGAGTCTTGAAATTATAATTATCAGAAACTAATGGCAAAGTGTCATCGTAACACAAACTTTGAACTCACTTGGCTCATCGGTTTCTTCTTGAATGCGTTGTGGCCCTGTCGTTCTTTCAGTGCCGATGGCAAGGTAATAATCTGTGACCGATTTTTTGGCCGTGATTAGCCCGGCAAATCGAGTATACTGCGAAGACAGGTCGAGGTGAAAACAACGCCTTCGGCTTTACCATCCAGGGCCGGGTTGTTCGAAGCAGGGTTAGTGCTAACTCTTGTTAAGTCTGTTTAAGTCCTATTTGTTGTCATGGTATTTAACCCGGATTAATGCTAATATTGCTTCGAACAACTCGGCCCAGCTTGTTATCTGCTCGCGATTTTCCCGCCTTTTTCCCTAAATACATATCATTCAAGATTCGTTCGACCAATGAATCACGTCGCTTCTCTGGAAGCCGACACTCCGGTGTGGGAAAAAAACAGTCCAATATTTAGAAAATATACATAAAAAAGAAACAAGCACAGTTAAATAAATTGAGGCAAACTATCCTTTTTTAAAACAACCATCTTTTATTTTTTTGCCCTTTTATTATTTTTCACTTTTTTATTTCATTTTTTTACTTTCGACTTTCTTAGGTACGCACGCGCGTACCTTGCGTACAGGCAGCTACGTCCCTGACCGTGTTAACTTCGTTGTTTCCAAAACGTATTATTTTGAACTGTTCATAGTGTGGGTTAGCGTCAGGTGGTGTGTTTAGCAATTGCACTTCTCCGTAAGAGTCCTCGTTCTCGAGGAAGTCACGGCCGCGGAGGACCTGGAAACCGATGAACTCATTCAATAGACCATACGGCGGAGTTCGCTGACCAAGCGGTTCTTACAATTGCTCATAGGCTTAATACCATTATGCCATGCGCATATCTTTCTCTCAATTAACTTATAGGCAGGCACTCGCTGAGGCTGGAATCCCCTCCCTCTATGAGAAGCGAGAGACTGTGTCCCAGAAACTGTTTAATGATGTCAAGAAGGACAGCAGCCACAAGCTTGCAAGTCTTTTACCACCAAAGACTGCAAACCACCGCACTTTGGGACGAAATTGGACTTTCTATGTCCCATTCTGTCACACAGACCGCTTTAAAGGGAACTTCCACTGCTACAAAAAGATAACTTTAAAAGGCAGGAAATGTTGTTTACAATCAAACTTGTTTGGAATTTTTTCAAAGAAACTATTCTTCCGGCAAAAAAATGGGTTTTAGAATCGCTTGTTTTCGCTTTTAAATTTCCCGGGCGCCGCCATCTTGAATAATTGTGACGTGTTACGGTTGCCCTATCGTTCTGACATAAAGAGCTTTTGAATAATAACAATCGAGCAACAGTAACACCTCACAATTATTCAAGATGGCAGCGCCCGGGAAATTTAAAATTGAAAACAAGCGATTCTAAAACTCGGTTTTTTCCTTGCACGAACGGTTTCTTTGAAGAATTTTCGAACAAATTTGATTGTGAATGAACAACACTTCCTGCCTTTTGAAGTTATCTTTTTGTAGCAGTGGAGGTTCCCTTTAAGAACTCTTATTATCTATCATAGTCTTAGGACAATCCAAGCAATGCAAATGATGTAAAGAAATTATTTTCCTCCCTCTTTAATAAGACTAACAAAGTAGTAAACAAACATGCACCCCTTAAAGCTATTACACGGGGTAAAGCTAAACACATGCTAAGACCCTGGATAACTAAAGGAATGCTAAATTCTATAAGAAAGAAGAATCATTTATATTCCTCCGGAGAAAACGAGAAATATAGGCTCTATCGGAATAAACTCTCGGCATTAACTAGATCGAGCAGAAAACTTTACCTTCACAAATTTTTCTCTAACAACCTGAATAACACTAAGAAAACTTGGGAAGGCATTAATGAGTTTATTAAATCATAGAAGCAATAATAAGCGTGCAATCTCTTCCATCAGGCCCCAGTTGTTCAAAAGGTGGATAACGCTATCCACCGGATAAATCACTGTCCAGCCGATAACAGATAGCAAAACCAATTGCGCTATCCAGTGGATAGCGCTATCCACCCTTCGAACAACTGGGGCCAGATGTCGTACTAACAAAGTCGTCCACAGCAAATGCAGGAGAGATTTCAGATGTGCTCAACACACATCTTGCTACGGTTGGGCATAAATTGGCATCTGCAATACCACAATGTAGAAAGAGTTGCCATGAATATCTCCGCCGAGGCCCATCATTGTGACTGGTCGTTAGCAAACAAATTCACTCTAATATTGATAAATCTAACTTCGTAATATTTCACCCTTACCAACGTAAGACTAAAATCGATATCCGTCTTAAAGTATTCGACATTGACCACAAAATGATGAAGCAACTTGAACGTAAATCTTTTGTTAAGTATCTTGGTGTAATGATTGACAATAACCTTTCCTGGAAATTTCATGTAGACTACATGAATTATTTCGCGGCTCAGACACTTTGTAGCATCTTCTATTCTTTTAAATATTTATCGCCCTTTAATAAATCCATACATTTCTTACAGCCTACTGGCCTGGGGCCAGACCTCTAAGGCTATTGTTAACAAAATCTTAATCCTCCAGAAGCGAGCCCTGCGTTTAATTTATTTTGCAAGTAAAAGAGAGCGTGCTATACCTTTATTCATACTTTACTTTATTCATTCTTCCTGTGGACATACTGTATTACAAAGCTATGTCAACGTTTTACTAACATTGATTCTATTCACTCCTATAACACTCGATCGCCGGAAGCAAGCAACTTTTATGAGAAATTTTCAAGGTTACATCAACAGGACCACTCCTTCTCGCGGATTGTTGGATGTAAAATATGAAACAAACTACCTTAATATCTACGACCAAATGAGGACACCTTCCTTTAAAAATTGTCTAAAACAAATTTACTGCCGTTTTTAGAGCATGAGGATTCTTATGTTGATGTTGATACCCTAATACAAAAATTACCTCTTTATAGTCAGTAGAAATATTGTACAGCGTAATTTATAAACTTTATCACCATAAGGGCAATTATGTTTAGACTTATTTCCCGTATTCTCTTCAGTTGTTTCCATGATAGATAGATAGTTTATTTAAAAAAAGTGTACATGGCGTTCCTAAGACTGAATTGCGTAACATACAAAAAAGTATATAAATTGTTAGAGATATCTACGATACAAAATTAAACAAGGTAAAAAGGTAATTAGAACAGTTATTTATATAATTACAAAAACTATACGACTCCTATACTAATGACATTAAATACAAGTACGAATGCTCCGTTATTAAGAAATCAGTAGAACCGTCTCTTACAAATAAATATTAAAATGACATAGAGCTTATGACATAGTGCCACGCGCCTGGCATGCAATGTTTAAGACCAAACCTGACTAAACCTTCAGAGTACGAAACTTGAGGGCAGATGATGGAGAGGATTCTCTTTCGAACTCTTTCGATGTCCTCATTGAGATATTGCGGGAGCGCATGGTGAAAAACAGGCGCACAGTACTCTAAGACTGGTCTAATAGCAGTACAATAAAAGTTAATGATATCACTGCATGGAACGTTAGCCTGCTTTAGAGTAAAGTAAATGCACTTGTTGGCTTTCTTTATACACTCGAGGATATGATCGTTCCATTTCATGTTTGCAGAGATTGTAACGCCTAGAATTTTAACGCTGTTACATACAGGGAGATCTTTGAAATTGATTACAGCGGGTGAGAAATTATGAGTGCTCCTCCTAAAATCCGCTATCATTTCTTTACATTTGTCAGGGTTCAGTTCCATCTTATTCTCTTGTGACCACGCCTCAACGGCTGAGACCGCACCTTGAACATCGCCGCTAGAACCTCGAGGTATAATTTGAGAGATAGTCGTGTCGTCCACGTACTTCCAGGTGAGCGCGCCGACCTTAAGGTCATTGATCATCAACAAGAACAACCAGGGACCGAGTTTGGTACCCTGGGGCACCCCGGCGGGAATATAGCCCCACTCTTACAGACAGTCCGCTGATAGTTTGACTCGCTGTTTCCGGTCTGCCATTACTCAACCAGCGATGCTTCGTGGAATATCTAGGTCTAGAATCTTTATGGCCAGCAAGTTGTGATCAATGAGATCGAATGCCTTGCGATAGTCAAATAGTACAACCCTGACGGCCACTCCCGTGCCGTCGGTGGCCTGTGACCAATGGTGTATCATGGATATCAGGGCGTACAGGGTGGAGGATCTTGGAATACCACCGTACTGATTAGAGTCGATTACCTGCAACACCGCAGGGCCGACGTATGTAGAAACCACAAAATCCTCTGCAAGCTTGGAGGTGGCGGGCGTCAGCGAGATGGGTCGCAGATGTTTGCTGAGACCTTCAACAGGTTTCTGCTTAGGAAGGGGGACCACATCCGCGAGCTTCCATGAAGTGAAGTCTTTTTTCTCTGAATATCTCTGCATATTCTAAGTTAAGCTAAGTCATCCTCGTTGGTGCTGATTGCGTGCAGTGGCTCATAGGGTTCCATCGGTTCTAAGAACGCAACGTTAACGGCGTTAGCGATTTCAGCGTCGCTTGAGTACTCAAAGCTATCAGCGACGCGTACATTTGAGAGAAGACACTCAGGCGAAGAGGCTGGTATCATGCCAGCGATCCATTTAAAAGCGTTCCACCACTGTGAGGGCTTAGCGTGCTTTAAAATGCCTATTTTAGACGCAAAGTACTTGCTGCGGAGTTATTTGCGCTCGCGGTTTACTTTATTGCGGTAGAACCGATACGGCTCTTTGTCGCCTAGGTGGAAAGCTAGCTGGCGTAGTTTGATGAAGTTCTTAAAATGGTCGGTAATCCACGGCGCATCGTTGTTGTGAGCTCTAATATGCTTTATCGGCCTGATGTGGACCAGGCCGATTCTGATCAGATCCGTAAAGAGCGCCAATTTGGCCTCGCAGTTTGAAGCATTATCAACCGCAGACCAGTCGATAGAGACAAGAAAACGCCCGAACTCCGATCTACGCCTAGCGCGGCTGTCCCGCTTGGAAATGATTTTCCTGCTTCGCCCTCATTTGGAGACGACATCATGGTTGGAAAGACCAAACGGCAGTAAAGTTTGTACGGCGTTCTTATCGTACAGATCCGGTAGACTAGTTAAGACTAAGTCCAAAATTTGATCTCCTGAGTAGGCTTGTCGACAAGGGCGTAGTCCGAACTGTGTGGAAAGACGATTGACGTTCAGCCGATTGAAATCGCCGCTTAACGAGATACCGCACCCTGGGAACTCGCCTTCGACGGAAGTCAGGGTGGCTGACAGATAGTCCAGTAAGGCGTTGTCTGTAACGTTGTCGTTGCAAAACGGATGGCATACGGCGGCCGCAATAACACAGGGAACCCAACGCGATAGTCTCTTGGGTCTGATCCACGTCCACAGAGCTTCAAATCAGGATCTTGCAAGTAATCGAGAGGTCTATAATTGATGGAGTTATCTCTTTATTTTTGGGTTATTTATTTGTGCTTTTAATCAATTAATTAATTAGTTCAATAATGTACGATTTAAGACTTCTTTATACATATTCAGATAATAACGCTACCCGCCTAGATTAGCACTTGCTATTTGCCGGATAGTGTAGCCTTTTCCATTGTAATAGTAAAATAAGAAGCTAATAAACTTGTAAACTTGTAAGAAAGCTACCAACTCTCAATTATAATGATATGATTTACTGTTTCTAATAGCTTATAATAATTATGGTTTCTATAAGTACTTTTTTCTCAAATATCTCTATATGCAGTCTATTTTACAAGACAACAATAATACATCTAGTATGGGTACTAGAGATGATATAGTTACTACAGCTACTAGTGCTACTACCATAAATACAGCCCGGCTACTTCAACTACTACAGCTGCTACGGTTATTACACCTAGTACGTCTATTACAGCGACTTCGGCTAGTACTCCTAAGGCTACTACATTTACTACGGGTTCTACACCTACCGCAGCTACAACAGCTATTTCATCCACTGTTGGTACTACAGCTCCTGCAGCTACTACAGCCACTACAGTGAATACAGCGACCACAGCTACAACACCTGCTAAGGCTTCTACAGCTACTTCAGCTACTACACCTACTACACCTACTACGGGTATGGTACTGAAACTACCACATCTAGTAATGTTACTACCGCTTACAGCTACAGCTACTAAGGCTACTACAACTACTACAGCTACTACAGCTACCTCAGCTACTGAAGCTGCTGCAGCTACTACAACTATTACATCTAGTATTCGTACTACGGCTATTGCATCGACTACAGCTACTACGGCTGTTACAGCTACTACAGCTACTAAAGCTTCTGCAGCTACTACAGCTACTAGATCTGGTATTGGTACTACAGCTACTGCTGCTACTACAGCTACTACAGTTAGTACGGTGACTACAGCTACTACGGCTGGTACGCCTACTACAGCTAATACGGCTTGCCCAGATAGTACAGATAGAACAGCTACTACAGCCACTTCAGCTACTACTGCTGCTACAGCTAATACGGCGACTACAGCCAGTAAAGCTATCACAGCTGGTACAACTATCGAAGCTGCTGCAGCTACTACAACTATTACATCCAGTTTTGGTACTACAGCTATTGCACCGACTACAGCTGGTAGAGCTACTACAACTACTGTAGCCACTACAGCTATTACATCTAGTATAGGTACTGCAGCTACTGCAGGTATCACAGCTACTACAGTTAGTACGGCGACTACAGCTGCTACAGCTTCTAAAGCTGCTGGGGCTACTACAGCTACCAGATCTAGTATTTGTACTACAGGTACTGCTGCCAATACAGCTACTGCAGTTAGTACGGCGACTACAGCTACTACAGCTAGTACGGCTATTACAGCCACTACAGCTACTACAGCTACTACAGCTACTACAGCTACTACGGCTACTACAGCTACTATGGCTCTACTACTGCTACTACGGCTAGCCATCGCATCAGGCGATGAAGACCTGCAGTATAGCTGTCGAAACGTTGCGGCCCACGATCCTATATTTGACACAATCGTGAGACAAACTATTAACTCAACTATCATTACAAACCACGATGAGCAACTCTTTTCATGACCTGAAATATGGGCGCACAGCTCGGCTAAGGTTGATCCGTCTACACGAGCGATATTCTGAGAAACTCGCACGACATACCAACTACTTCAACTTTGTTATTAGGTGTCTAAGGAACGATGTTGTTCCTAGAGACCGTCGGACCCCGTCGCCGGTTCCAACTAAAGTCGGTCATAGAGTCAACGAACTAGCATCCAATGTTAATGTTGCCAAGAGGGAGAATATTACTAGCTCGGAGAGCTAAGGGGGATGCGATGATGAAAGGTAGCCACTCTACAGCGAAGAGAATAACAGCCACTCAGCTTTCTCCTAAAGGCGGAGGCTTCTCAGATACTTGAAACACACAACTACTGTTTAGGACCAGAGACAAACAGGAGGAAGTTTGATAACCTGTTGCTCGCGGAACAGTTTCCTGTTGCAGCGACTACAAGACCTCGCGTTTACAGGCCAGCCGAGGAGTTGTTTGAACCAGGGTTAGTGCTAATCCGGGATAAATACCAAGACAACCTATAGGTTTTAATCGGACTTAACCCGGGGTTGGCAATAACCCTGCCTCGAACAACTTGGCCCAGGTTCTTAAGCGACACTGAGGTTTCCTTACTACAGAAAGGGTTAAATTTCGCTTTGATACGCACTAGTATCTCTGCGACTGAGATAGTTGCCAAGGTTGAGTTGCAAGTAGATCGACAACTTGACGGGCAACGGACCGAAACTGTCAGGAGAAACGTAAACTCTATCCTCCAAAAGGCAAGGCCTCCCGAACCTAACATCACTAGGGAGTTCCGACAGGCCCTCAGAATCTTCAAGGAGGGTGACTTTATAATGGTTCTCCCCGGAGACAAAGTTAGTGCTTATGTAGTGCTAGATAAGGTTACTTACCATAAATAGATGAAAACACTCATTAAGAAGGGTCCATACCAACACCTTAATAAAGACCCGCTACAGACCGTTTGAGCCGAAAGTTGACTTAAACCTGAAGCATCCCGGGCCGATTGCTAACGTCAGACGCAAGGGCTCGTGCTCAGAGCAACTTTCATGGAACCTGGGCCCTCGTACACTTAGTAGTATACACCAATCAGTTGTCAAATAAAGCAGGCCACATTTCTTATGTGATTTGAAATAAAAACAATCACACGGGTTTCTGTGAATGCTTGATATGTGGCTTAGTTTTATTTAAATAGACAATAAATCGACGTTATTCAGAGACATTTGAGTTACGGGTACACTTAGTCCCTTAGGATAATCTTTGTGTCGCCATATGGGAAGACTTCGATTGTTAGTCAGGCTATTGAGCAGTTTTCAATTAAGTGTCGAAAAACCAAAACACTTGACATCTCTTTTCATTGAGTGAATTCGCTCACTGATAAACACAATTTTATCCTCTACCGCCTTCCCTCTACTTAACTTAATTAACAGTAATGATCACCACAACCAGATTTTAATAGGAAAAAAAAAATCGTCACTACATTTTTGTAGGTCAAACGGCTTTGGTATCTACTCCTGGAATCTTGATCATAAACATACCTTCTGTGAACATGATAAAAGTAGCAATAGTTTTCACTACATCTGCCCCCGCTATCAATTGAATATCAATTTATATAATTATGGAAAATGCCTTCCAAATATGACAGTACAACAACAGGAACATTAACTAGGACACAACATTTCGCTGTCACCGCAATCGCTACGCTAAATAGTACTCAGTTATCCAGAGCATCTTGAAAGCGCTTAGTAATACCGATACCACCTTGAGCGCTGGTTGAGCAAATCGATATTGATTTCCCCATACAATATGTACCAGTTTACTTACTTTCCCTTTTTCGCGGGGGCTTCTAGGTTGCCCCCGTAGGGTTTTGGCCCATAGGGATTTTATTGCAAGTATTGCAACAAAACGTTATATCTACTCTATTACACAAACTGTACAAACTATTTTAGAATCTACAACTCCTCAAATGTTGTGTTATGTCTGTTCTTGTGCTGAGAAGTGTGCTCTCAAGAACCAAAAATCTCTAAAGGAATACGCTAGAAAAGTTTCCTCTTCGTTGACAATGCTTGGAAAAATTGCAGAGGGGCGTGGCCAAGGGGTTCATGCGTTGGATTTGCACGCGGATGTTCCGGCTTCAAATCCGTTCAATCCACCAAATGAATTTGTCTTAAATGGTCCTGAATTCAACTCCACCACGCCTAGTAAAATAGTTCGGGTTGCCTTCTTCCAGCTCGGATTCTTAACATTGACCAGTTGAGCGATACCTTGTAAACAACCTCATTCTGTTGGGACTATTCGGTTTATTCCTATATACCAAATTCATAAATGGCAGCTAATAAATTTTTCTTTTCCCTTTATTCTAATTATCCTCACTAGCCTCGTTAGCTGATGTAAAAAATTGAAAACAATTTTTGCTTTAAAATGATGCTAGTGAGGATAATTAGCATTAAGGCGGAAAAGAATAATTGTAGATATTACGCGCCGAAAGAACGGGTGCTCCATATACACGTACTTTATTATAGTAACAGTTTGACTGTGAAATAACAAAATAACAAAGAAAGATGGTTAGAAACAAAACCTGACAAAATAAAGACAACTGGATTACACAAACTACCAAACAACAGGAAGCACAGAAACAAGAACTTAGAGATGTTTCCCCAAATATGGCTTAGACGAACGTAGATTTGCTCAGATTTTCGATCGATAGTAAGTCCGATGATCACTCTTAAAAGTTTGACGTTTTTTAGAAAACTGACGGAAAATTTGCATTTTACCACGCAAAAAAACTAAAGGTGTCGCTGTGGCCCGTCACTCAACACGTAAGAACATTTGAATATGAGAATGTTACAATAATATATTAGCCGTCATTTATGCATTCGGTCTATTCTGGTTTACAATTAACGAAATATCTAGAGTAAGGTTTTCCAAAAAGAACGCTAAGTCCGAAAAAAAAACGGAGTGGTTGTTGCAGAGGTGACCTGAGAACTAACGCTCGGAAGAGTCTGGACACGACACGACAAATGGGCGGCCGCGCACGATTTTCGCGCCAAAATTAATCTTCTTAAAAGAACGCACATTCGCACTCTGCACACATTGGGTGTATTCCTCGTAAATCGGGCTGTAAATCGAATTCTGCCCATTCCGTTCATTCCGAAAACGGAAAAAGAGCCAAAAGAAGAGGTAACTCAAACATTCCGTGTATTCTAGTTTCGGAATAGTCCCAAAATAATGCACATTAACTGTGGTTGTTTTCGAGGTATCGTTCAAATTTTAGTTCTAATTATCTACTTTTTTTTCTTCCTTTCTAGCAAATGAGACTTCATTCCAACTGTTAACCACCGATTTAATTCAACTGGTGTAGCCGAAAAAAATAAAGAGGAAAACACAGGCGAGTGAATTCATGTTCTAAGAGTTTGATAGAAACGTTTATGTTTCGATGGCAAATTAAGCTCGTTGGCGCACGTGCACGACTCGATTTTTTTAAAAAGAAAGATTAACGTTTCTTTCTGTCTTAAGTAATTGCGAGTATAATAAAGAACTGTTGTATTGTAGAGTCATTCGGTATTTAAGAATTGAATACAAGAGCAGGAGGCACCAAAAACTTCTCATAAAATGCTATCGGGGAATACATGTTACAATGGCTTCCACGTGAATTTCATAGTACCATGATTGTTTTTTATCTTAATGTAACCTTATCTTGTCAGGCTACAATAGCTTTAAACTAGTCATTATCAGAATAATCATAGTAAAGTGTGTTCGAGTCATGTTTTCTATTTGTTCAGGGATTTGAAAGTCATTGTGCATTTCGATGAGGATTGCTTAGTACCCTTTTATCGGGTGTCGATAAAATTTGGAGCACGGAACATGCCAAATATTATTAAAAAAAACAACAACAACAAAAACGTAAAAATAAATAACTAGATGAAAATTATAACAAACTCGTATTGTCTATAAAAATGAAAGAAACGTATACGGTGAGTTGGAAGTTGGCTGGGCTGATAGCAATGAGTGGAATCTCACCGCCATCCCTGCCAGCCGTTTGGTCGACAAGAGGGAGCTTTACGAGGGGGCAACGGCGACGGGAACGTCACAAAACAGTAGGTTTAATTAGTAAAAACAATCGCTCTGCACGCCCTGCACGTGCGTTTTACAATTTGGTACATTTCCTTGCCGTCCTCTCCAAAACAACAACGTCAAATGACCAAAATCAGTGGCTTTGGGAGAACGTCAGCACACGACGTTGAATTTTTCGCTCTCTCCAAATTTAAACGCCGTTTTTGCCAGTTTCATTGTTGGATAGCAGAGATAAATTCTGCATTTTAAATGAGTTGAAATAATTGCGAAGTGATTACAATGACGCGAATTCCTATTTTGAATCGACGTTCTCGTTGCCGTTGCCGTCCTCGTTGCTAAAGGTCCCTAAGGTCATAACCACGGTAAATTTATTCCGCCCAGCTGAAGAGGTTGACCGTCGCCATTTTATTTTCTCGTGGCGATTTGTATCCGTCCCCAGATGCATTTTGTACTTTCCATAGATTTCGCTCGCTGAGGGAATAGGGCAAATTCAAAGAGTAATAAATACTCAATTGTGTAGAGGTGGTAAGGTTTCCTTCCGTATGGTACCTACGTTCCAGCAGCCTGTTTCAACTGAACCACTGATTCACGCTATGGCCGGCAACGACCCGCGTCTTGTCACCACCTCAGAGCCGCCAGAAATGAATCAGACACCATCGAATCTCAACGATGTACTTTAATCAACGCTTGATAAAAGACCCATGCACTAGTTAAGTCTTTACAGATTCATGGCCGCCCTTGTCCATTCTTAACTCACGAAATTAAAGACCTTATGAGGATCCGGGGCAAGGTAAATCGTCCCTTTCTTCAAACTCGAGACAAATGCGTCTGGCATAACTACAAGTGCCTCCGCAACCAGTGTATGACATTTGCAGACTGTAGGCCGTAGACTAACCCTAACTTGCAATTACTGAAAGCTTACCGCTTTAAAATGGATGCTTAGACTGAAATACAGTTTATCAGCGCTACTTGTAGGCAGTCTGCGATCTGCAAATGTCATACACCTGCCAGCAACTCTAATGTAAGCAAAAGTATGTGTGCGACCTTTGCACTTGATTCAGTCTCCAGTTTAAAGGCCCCTTTTCTATTCTACCAATGTGTTCCTTGCATCAATGTGAAGCAGTTCTTGTTTTCCGTGTTATTTTGTGTTTTCCTTTGCCTGAGCCAGTGCGTGTCTTGATTTTCGATGCTGATTGTGGTATTCTGTGCTTTGTTTTCTTCCTTTTCAGAGGGTCACCCTAAAATAATATCAAATTACGCATTACTCCGACAGCTTCAAATGTCATTCAAAGCAAACAGCACACATCTGCCGGGCCCAGTTTTTCTTAGATTGCTCGCTCACTGCAATGAAGTATTAACTAAACTGTGCAAAAATTAAAGAAAAGGGAGCTTGAGAATTCCTTGTGTCTTTGTGCTTCCTTGATCTTTAAACCCAGATCTTCTCACAACCAGCAATCACAGCTCACTGCTTACCTTCAAAACTTTCTTTATTTTCCTCTTGTTTGCAACAGTATCTTTCTCATGTTCAAGTTCCTCTTCCTGCTCATTTACTGTACAGTCCTGATTGTTTGTTCCATTCTGGTCGTTTTCATCAACGTTTTCCTCGTCTGTGTTACTACTATCTGTGTTTCTATTTTTAGAAGAGTGATCTCGCTCCACAGTCAGAACCGGCAACTCTAGTTCTTGTGAACTGTCAAGTACACTTGTAACCCTGCCTTCCACATCAGCATCCCCAGCCTCAGATATTTGACTAACGGTCCTAAGAGACAAACCCAAGGTGATTGCTTGTGGTACGCTCAAACAATTTCTATTTCCTGCTAAGATCGTGGCTGCATCCCCCGCCTTAAATTCTGGAAAAAGTAACGATTCGTCTTTTATGTACTTGTGTTGTTTTTCAGGTTTTTTTTTCGTTACCAACTGGAAAGTTTTTAGCAATTGTAGTACCCGATTTGCCTATCTCTTTTTCCTCTTTTATTTTTTAAATTATTTTTAAACGTTCTCTTCTATCTTCACCGCGCTTTCTTTTCATTAAAACGTATAATCTTGTTGAACCCTAACAAGCGACGCGGTTTCTGTTACGTTTCCTCGTTATTTCATCTTGCTGCAAATTTGTACTTTATTTATCTACAGTGTAAGGGTGCAAAACACTCAAATCAAATATAAATCTACAAATAAAATGAACGTTTACAACAATATTGATAGGATAAGTTCACTTACTGTGGAATGTTGATAACAGGACCCGATAGCTTCATAGACTGCCATGTATATTCTGTAAACTCCATTTGCTATAAAAGAACAAACACACCAACATTTTTATTTCTTTCATTTTTAGCCGTTCAGTGCTCTCGTGCAGGTTGTAAACAGTTCAGACGTTGATTTTTCGGACACGCAAAGTAGGGTGGGGCAACTAGCTTGTATGGAAAATTGCCTTGCAATTTAATGTGGCTGATTGTAAACTTGTCTTTGCATCAAGCTGCATAAAGGGTGGACGACAGAGAAACTGAAGCTACATTTATAGTACACACTGGTAAAAGCCATTGCCTAGCTGAACACAATTTTTTCATTACTCTTCCGTTTACTTCAAACTCCACACCGGTCTTCTGCTCTCCACATGGCACCCAGCGCAGTCACATTCCACATCGTCGTGTTGTTTTTTTTTTTCGTTCGCTTTGCGAGCGTGTCATGGGATATAGTAATGAATAAAAAACTCACCTGTAAAAGGCGGTTCATCCTTTGAAAGTGCTTTTCTAATGAAAAGAAAAAAAAGCAAAAGAAATTGAAGATTCATCTGGCAAAAGATCTCCCAAACCACTAGCACGCCATCAACATTTTGTGATTCACAGGGTGGTCCCCATAAACGAAAGACCGTCAATACCAAGGATCCAGTGTGACCATAGTCTTAGGAACCTATTCAGACAAGCAAATGATACCATATTTTGTACAAAAAAAGAGGTGGATAGCCAACTCAGGCGGAGTGAATCGAATCAGTTTATATAACTATGCCAACACAGCAACCATCACCGAAAAACTGCGCAAACAACAGCCACAACAACAAAAACAATAAACTGAACCCACATATGATACCGACCCCGAGGAATGAACTTCAACCCAGACACCATTGCTGGGAGGCGGCATCGCTGCTGCCAGCCTTAGGGAAGATTTGACATCTAACAACGTTAATTGAACTTGCTGTATATTTTAAGGTACTTTGAAGTCTACTACAGACCCTCTACGTAACTACTGTAAGGTGTTTTGACTGTTACTTGTTGCGAGAAGCCTTACCGCTGTAAGGTATTAAAGCCTGTATTGTCTCCTTCATATTTGGCCTGTTTATCAAGTCATACGGAGATTTGCTTTTCAAGATAATTGACAAAACTGAAAAGAAAGTAGAGAAATGGGATCAGTTTGTTAAGTGACACTACTGATACCGTATGCGGTTCGTTACGTACTTCTTCGGTTCGTAACTTTATGTAAATTCTCGAAACGATGTCATTTTAAGTATGCAAATCAACTTTCGAACTTAGTTGTATAAAACGACCAAACTTATTGAAACAAAGGTCGTTGCACAGTTTAACAAGTTACCTTGAATCATGATTACTCTGAACATGTTTGCTCAATTTTTAATGTTCTTTCAATTTTCTTTCTAGTTTCTCTAGCAACAAATGTATTGGTCCTTCTCTATTCTTTTTTGTTAGCGACAACATTAAAAGTACGGATTTTCCCTATGATCAGCTACAAACAGTCTCAAGAGGCTCATCCATGTAATTTCTAGGTTAGTTTGCGTCCATGAACATTACTGACCTGTCTGGGCAACATGACAATTTTTTGAGTTTGTATTCCATTCAACAAGAAACTTCAATATGGTATCTGCAAAATGAGTCGAAGATTTGATTTGATTTCCTTAATACACGCTCTGGTCAGTCATATTTCCTACCAGCCAATCAAAACGCGCATCTGACAACGCATCAACCAATCAAAATTCGCGTGATGTCACAACCGTGTTTACATATTCTCATCTAAACACACCTATTGACCAATGAGAACGCGCGTACTATCCTAATTATTTTATATTCCTTATTTTACCGAGTTGGTCTTCTCTCAGAGACTTGACAGCTGTTGTTAATTCTTCGGCCCCTTTTTGAACAAGTAGAATATCTATAAAGGATAAAATATAGCAATGCATACTGTAAATAACCGCTCATATAACAAAAAAAGAAAAAAAGAAATCCCCGAATTTTGTGACAAGTGCATTTAGAGGTGCCAGAGTTAACGTGGAAAAGAAAAAGTGCCCCATGCGAAAGTTTTTTTGTTTGCATGAATTGTCACAGAACATGAGGCTGAATTTAGAGTTAGGCAATCTTGGGTTTTCAAGCTAGCGAGCCCTCTACTCACGACTAAGTTCATGTCGTCACGAGTAAAGTAAGTACAGCAAGTACTTTATTTATACACGGTAGATACATCAGATGGGTAATTACAATAAGTATTTCTATAATTACAATAAATATAACAATCACTAATATAAATTTTACAATCACAAATATAAGTATTATAGTCGCATTAAGTGAAAAAAGAAAACGAGGAAAAAACTATACAATTACGCCAACACTAAATACTAAAACAAAGGATCCTCTGCATTCCATATATGCCGTGCGTATTAAAAGTAACAAGTAATATGTGCAGTCATCGAAAAAAGTTATAGCAGCCGGTACGGGAACTATAGAGAGTTCGTGCTTGCCGATGCTCAAGGGGTAAACCATTCCATAGAACAGCGCCACTATAACTAAAACTGTTTTTGAGGTCGTTCATACGGGGTAGTGGAATGGCAAGTTTGTTCTCGGTGCCCCTCAGATTGTAATATTAGTTTCTAACCGTATGTCGTAAGTCATCTCTGGCACATACAAAAACACACTTTCCAAAGCTTTTTTCTGTGTTGTGTACACGAAAAATATCTTGTGTTACAGAAAACGCACCACGGAAACTTTGCATGTGTAGAACCACCTTTAAAACAGTTACGTTTAACCGAGCCTAGAACCAAGGGTAGTGGAAATCAAGCACTCTTAATTTGATTATATTATACACTGGTGTACCTTTGATGATGTTGAGGACTCTGTAGGGCTGATCCAGTGTTATAGCCAAGCCAATGGCCTCGAGATACTTTCTGTCGTTGATTAAATTGGATAACTCTTGCTGTCTGTGGGACAAGAAGCGCCAAAATCGCAATAAAAAAGGATTGCTTGAATTTTTTTCGTTTTATTTATTATTATTGTGCTTATTTCAAACTTCCACTTTGTTTGCAAGTGCAGATCGTAGTGAAACTGCGGATTACAATAATCTGGGCAATTTCCTATCATGTTTCAAATAGACTGATGCTTCATTTACGGCTATGAAAAGCTTTCACTATTTCACATTATTATTATTATTATTATTATTATTATTATTATTATTATTATCATTATTATTTTATTTCCTTTTGCACAAAAGTGGGACCGGGGGGGCCTCCCTCTGCACGGTCCCTAGATAACGAGGAATGGAATGAGTTTTGAAGTGAGTGTTAAGAGACAACACGGTCCCTGGTATTAAACGCACCTTAAAATATTCTCCTCTGAGGCAGCGTGCTCCTTCTCTTGCTCAATTTCAGTTACATCCTTCAAAAGAGTACTAATAACTTTTAATAAGAGACAAGTTTACATGCACTGGGAATTGTTGCTAGGAAGCCTTGTAAAGTGACTTTGTAGAAGTTTAATATTCTTACCTGCCAAATGTTTATCACTGAGTCAGCCCCTCCAGAAACGAATTGATCCTGACTTTTATTGACGGCTATGCTCCAAACCTGCGATCCAAAAGAAGAAAACTCAATGAGTTTTTAAACGCTTTTAATCCTGGGGATCTCACACATACATGTACTGTCTCGCTGTTTGAAAACATAAATGAACGCACGGATTTATCGAAAATTACTTACCTTGTCTAAATGTTGATCAAATGTCTTGATGCACTCATTGGCTTTGATTGTCCACAGCTTTATCAGTCCCTCAGAGCCGCTATATAGATAATTCATTGAAAGTAGAAACAACGACAATCTTAAAAAAAAAGATGATTTTAAAATAGCTCAACCAAGAAACTGAGGGGATTACAAGTACAATCTTTTCGGGCACTTTGTGTGCATGTAAACAGACGGGTTGGTGAGAGGACACCTTTCCCAAGCCGGTTCTAGCATTGCACAGTAATTCCCCTTTCTGAACAGCTGCCTAAAACCATTTAGAGTTGCCTTGGAAGTTTTGCTCTTTTGCCAACACTTTGTGGGCAACTTTTCAGCCTCAGGCATCATTGCTAGCAATGCGCAGGACATGATAGCGCATACAAGAATAAAAAGACGTAAGGTATGAATTTACCTGGACATCAGCTGCATTCCCCTGCTAATAAAACTAAACTTTAAAACAGAGCTCGTGTGTCCCTCAAATGTCTTCACACATGTCAGGTCTGATAAAGCCCATATCTTGATCGTTGAATCAGCTGATGATGTAGCCAGGCACTGATCCACTGGCGAGAATCTCACACACCAAATGCCTTTCTTATGACCACGCAAAGTACCCATAGAAGAGCCACCAGCAACAAGCCAGATCTATATTATAATAATGTAACACCACAGTTGACCACATGAATAAGGCTAGTATCAGTTCATCGTTGAGCCCAACATTACTTAGAAAAAATGTTGTGCCGTTTTCTCAACCAAACGCAAAACCTAAACCAATAGTGACTTTTTCGGACTCAAGTGTGTTTCACTGACAGATTGTTGTTAAAGTAACAAGTGGGATTGCAAGAATAGACCAATATCACGGCTTGCTCTAGTGCACTGTGACTGATTTCTTTTTGAGCTTCTTCTTGCGATTCTCACAATCTCGTTTTCACTTGATCGTGTAGGAAGGGGTTTAGTCTTAAGAACTGCTTGTAAGTAGGTAGGTCTGTTGTTTGGTTTTCCATAAAGGGAAACTCCTCTTAGTTGGCTATGCAAGCATACACCATCCTCAATGCTTTAACTAACAATAATAATAATGAGAAACAAATATTTTGCTAGTGGGGAGGCTGTGAAATCTCAAATGAGATTTAAGTGTATGTAATGGAACAAGAGAAAACAATCAATATATGATTTTTTTTTGCGTGGAGTCCTACAAGGACAAGTATATTGAAGAAGACACTGATACTTATAACAATAATAGTTGTATGGACGGACACCTTTGCAGTCTTATCTTGTGAACCCGAGGCTAGCAGTTTGTCATTTGGTGAAACTGTGATAGAATTGATATCCTGTGAAATAGAATGAAGAAGATTCTCATCACTACCAGTTACATGTGCATTGTACATTATATGTCTGTACATTATATGTCTGTACATTGTTGAGCATGGATCACAATCTTGCATATTAACTGTCATGGGTAAGATTGCTAACCTTGTCATGTGCTTTCTGTGTGAACTGAACTGTCATCTTGACTGGTGAATGCTGCAAATCAAACACAACAAAATCGCAATTTTATCTCTTAACAGTAATTACATGTACTAAAGAACAGCAATACAAAGAAGTCTGGATAACAAAATACTCTCAGTCACTGGTAATTGAAGTGTTGTATGAACAGCTGTTGGTAAGTGACTAATTTTTTGTATTTTGGTTATTTCATCAAATTGTAGCCAAATTTCAAGCAGTTAACAGTTGCCTAATTTCTTCAAATAATTAACAATAAATTGTTGCAAGTCCTATGCAAAAAATGAAGGTAAAAGACAGGCCAAAATAGTTTTAATTCCTTCAACTGTTTTCATCCTGTTGCTCTCATTCTTTTTTTAAACATTACCTGCAAAAATAATAATTAGTGGAACCTGTGCACCATTTATTGCTTGAAATTTGGCCGTGATTTGACACAAAATAGGGTAAAAAAAAAAAAAAAAGTTAGTTATGATGGTTATGCATACTGCCCTTCAATTATGAAAAATACATGTATTTGATTACACAAATGTAAACAGACATCTGTTGCATATCAAGTTTCAATAATACAACATACTTTGTCTAACACCGATGGGACATTCCATATCTTGATTGTGCTGTCCTGACTTCCACTTGCAAGAAAGCTGCAGCTAAGCCTTGTAGAATAAACAGGAAGTGATTTAGTTTTGACAGAAAGACTCCAAACAATGACCTATAACCTTGTACCCAAGGCTTAATCAGATGACATGCCTTCTTTAACCCTTTAACTCCAAACAGTGACTTTATAGATTTCACTCTGGTTTATGCCAGACAATTTTACTTGCCGCTAGGGTACCCCTTGGGCATCAAAGGGTTAATGCCCTCTTCATGCTGCACTGTGTCCCCACTATGTTCTAATGATGAATACAGTGTAATAATTATTATACATCTTGTGGTTTAAATCTTTTCCTGTTTCAGAATTCTTTAAACTGGTTTAACTTTTATTTGCTGTTGTCTTATATTTGCTACCACAATCTGGAACAATATTTATAAAAATTAAAACAACAAGAACACTGGTTACCAAAAGTGAATTTAAACCACAAAATTAACATACATGTACATGTTAACAGAGCTGACCATTCTCAGGACTCTACCTCTGAAATGATGGCCTCAATTCTTTTTGTGTCAATTTCTGGAAAGTGTCTGTTTAGGTTTTCTTTGCTAAAACATAAAACTAGGGGTGCTGTCAGTCTACAGTAGGGCCATAAAATGAATGCTCCAACATCATACCTGGACCATGCCACAGTAGCCACCGCACGAGTGTGCCCCACTCCAACAGCCACACATTTGAACTCACTGTGTTTTGTCATCTTCCAAATGCGGATTGAATTATCCTAAAAGACAACAAAAACAGAGTTGTTTACACTGAAATCAGGTTGAAATTTGGTGAACTTGGCATTTACCTTTACAACACTGACTTTCTGATTAATTTTCCTTAAAAAATTCATTGGTCAAAATTTATTGTAACTTTGTAATGTTGCTTGGTTTAAAGCAAGGCCTCATTATTTTTCTCTAGGCCTAGCAAGTTAACATGTAAGATTGTGCCTGCTCTCACGGATTGTAATCTTTCTTCCCAGGGTCACCTGCATTGTATTAATTTCCCCCTCTTTTGCCCTCCAACTGCCCTTTTCAACAATAAAAGAACATTCAGGCCACAATTTTTAATTTCCTAGAGTTTGGAGAGGGTTAGAAAAATGTCGGGATACTGGAAACAAAGTTGGATAAAGGTTCGTATAAAATTACGTGTCTTAAATTGTCATTGTGCATTTATCCACTCTCACCTTCCATGCTAGGTATGAGTCCTAAAATACAATCCACCTGGTGTATTTCCTTAGTTTTTGGCATAACAGTTTCCATTACATGTACCGTAAGTTCATTTTTACTGCTTACAGGTCAAGCTGTGGCATTACATGTAGGTTTGGCATGGCTTTTCAGGGTGTACATGTATTTACAGGTAAGAGGACAATAAATACTGTATGTGTTACAAAATGGTAACTTAAAGTGTAAACTGGAAGTACCTTAGAACCAGTCACTAGCATGTCGCCATTGTCATTGATCTCTAGAGAGAGTACAGTATCTGTGTGTCCTTCCAGCAACTGACAGTTCATGCTGGTGAGGTTGTATATCCTCAACTGACTGCTGTTGGTTGCTACTGCTAAGTGAGTCTGTTCAGCACCAGCAAAACAAAGGTCCAGTATTTCATCATTATACCCAACAAACTGAAGAAATTAAAGAACAATGATTAGAAAACAATAAGTAAATAATAATTATGTTTACATCAAATAACCCAAGTAATCATCAATGTTCTGCTTGCAGCTAAAGCAGCTGCAAACAAAGACAACTGAAGAAAAAAACAGCCTTGTGTGGTAATGGATTCACAACTTCTGTGATGCATGGATGTTCCATTGGACAATAATAATCTACCAATTGAAGGTTGTGTGAATTGCCGGTAAGTGACTTTTAATTGGTATTTGGTTATGAATTTTTGTCAAATTGTGGCCAAATTAATTCCGTGCAGTAGATGTCGCATACATTCTGCAGTGAACTGTCACATACCTTAAGCAAAAAGTAAAGGTAATTGGATGACAGGAGATCATTAAAACATCTCTTGTCATCTCTTTTTTTAAAAATCCATCTGTTGTCATCCTTCTGCCGTCATTTTCTTCAGTGTGGCTTCAGGTCACTGCAGAACCTTTGGAATAGTCTAGAATCATCCACTACATGAATGACCAAGACCTGGCATGCAAGTCTCTCAGCACATATACTGTACTGGTAGTAGCTGTCAAAGATACATGAATGTGTTCCTGGCGAGCTGCTTGAGCACATGCATGTTAATTAGCAGCAGTGTGCATAATTATGTTGTAGCTCAAAATGAAATTCAGGTTAAAATGATTTCAACCTAGCTTGATTCACATTTTCCTTTGTATTTTAAGCATAACCATGAATAATTAACATTAGGAGACAAAGGAAATTGAGAATCAAACTATGTTGAAATCATTTTGACCTACAACACATATCTGTTAATCTAGTCGAGGATGAACATACTGTACCTGCTTGATTCTCTTCAGAGATGCCAACTCATAAAGAATTATGTTGTGATCAAATGTCACTACAGCAATCATTCCCAGAGTGCTGCATAAAGTAGCATGCACAATCTGCTGACCAGTGCCTGGTTCATTGTTGCTTTTGCTAACTCTTGGATGCAAAACTGTTTTGCTAAATACACATTTGCCATCTGCTAAACTCCAAACTCTCAACTGCCCTGTAGAAGGAGGTGAAAACCCACAAGATCAATGGTAGACTTACTTTTATTATTTTCGGTATTTTTTAGGTATTGCAAACACTCACATTTGAAATGATGCACGTGTGCATAACCATTACAAGTAACATTATTTTTTTGTGTGTTACAATTATTTTGTCAAATCAGAACCAACCTAATTATTAAACAGTGCCTAACTTCTGCAATGAGCAGAATGTTTTCTTTTTTCATCCCAATGTCCTCAGTTTCTGCCTACGACTTGCACAGAAACAAATTACTATTACTACTTTAAAAAGTTATATTTTCAAAAGGAAGGACAGTTATAATCAAGCTTCAAACTTGCAAACAAAACTTATATCCACCTTGGAAGGCTTCGCAGTTTTCCATTATCTTTTCAACTTGATGGCATGCCTCAAATGGCCCAAGCAACAAAGTTAGTTTTATTTGAGTATTACCTTTGCTCCCAGCAGTGACAAAATATTCATGCTCTTTGCTTTCACATCCAGGGCAATCTGCACCCCTGGGTAGCATAATGACTGACTCAATCCCCTGTGAGTTTAAAAAAAAAAATGAAGTGCCATCATTCACAACACTTTTGTGGGATGAAAAAGAACCCACGTACTCACTCTCTGTTAAAAAAGAGAACAGGACATAGTCACTGGTGTGGTGTTGACCGTGGTCTACACTGTATTACCCATTCTGCTTTGGGGGCACAGCTGCAATTATTTTGCACCATAAGCAGTCTGGCAAAAGTCCTCCACAAAGTGTTGTAAAGCACAATTGAAGATTAATTATTTTTTATATTAAAAAAATCTGCTATAATAATTTATAAATTAATGTTTCATCATCATCATCATCATTTGTTGAAAAGTCTGTCAGCCTCTCCTTCAAGATCAGGTTATAATGCAAGAGACAGAGAAGGGTATTAAATTTTAAAGTAACAAACCTCAAAGGCAGGGATTGTCCTCAAAAATGTGTTGTTGGATAGATTCCACAAATTTAACACATTGTCTCTACTTGAACTACAAAAAAAATGTATTTATAAAAGTTTACAAGTAATACATAATTATAATTAAGGATAAAAGAACAAAATTTTAATTTCAAAGACATACAGTTTATTGACAAATGCATGCGATTATTGATTATATGACAGTCTTGAGTCCAAACATTTCTCACTATCAACTTGAGATAATAATTATTACACTGTATGCTGTGAACAGTGGTTTACAGCATGCTCCCTTTGACACATTTCACTTATTATCTGGTGCAGGTTTTACTTCAAAAAGGGTTTAAGAGTTTGCACTCTTTATAACAAATCTGTCATACATGTAAAGCAGACTGTTTCACCTTATCATTGACTCTCCAGAGGAAGAAAATGCCAGTGACGTTACTACACTGAAATGACTTTCCAGTACTGCAACACAACTGATGAGATACATGTAATTCAGTAAACAATCATTACCGGTATCATGACATGAACTGACTGTTTCCTGCCCTGTGTGTAAGTGTGCAAAAACATTGATTGTCATCATTCATATACTGTAAATTGGTTTCAAGCAAAGCAATTAAAATTATTGTTGTAAGTTAAAGTTAATCCCAGGTTAAAAAAGAAGCCATAGTTTTCATGATAATACAGTAAGTACTGGTACCAGACAAAGCAAATTTCAAATCAAACTGGGTTAGCATTATTATTTTTTACCTGATGTAATTTTTACCCGCAGCATACAAATCACCAATGTATCAGCTGAAGTAAACTGTGTTAATCAACGCACACCTTTGCAACTTACAATCCATACAGTGTATCTCACCTTTTGTTCATGATGACCCTGATGCCGGCATTAACAAAAATTAATGCACCTGTAAGGTCCTCTGGTGAAAAACCTCACAGGATCTTTGAGGATTCTTAAAGATTCAAGGACCTGCTAAAGATCCTCAAGAATAAGGAAGTTTTAAAGATCTTTGCAGGATCTTGGAAGGATGTTTGAAAATACTTCAAAGATCCTTGTAAAAAAAGCAAAGATCCTTGATAGATCTTCAAGGATCCTGAGAGGATCCTGTATAAGGATCTTTAAAGATCTTGGCAAAGATTGCTAAGGAGCCTTGTTAAGATCTTTATCAGAATCCTCAACAATCTTTGAAGATCCTTAAAATATTTTCACCAGGGTCATACACCGTAATCCATACTGTACCTGCTTTTGTTGAGATTCCACACACGAATCTTACAATCATCTGAAGCGGAGAAAAGCTGAAGAACTTTGGAATTGGGATGGAAACACACAAAGCTAAAAAGAAAACAAAACATGGTTCACTAGCTTTGAAACACTGTCTAACTAAGTTTTGGAAACTCTATAATAAGCAAAACCACACCACACCATTTTTCTCTACTACCACTGATTTATACAGTCATACAGTACATGTACATTTACACACAAGTCATTATAGCATTTAAATATTATTAATTGCATTGCACTGTATAGACGAGAGATGAGTATCAAGGCAGTAGGATGAGACAAGAACAAAACTTAGGGTTCCTACCATCTGTTTTCATACTGTATGTTGCCTTTGTTTTTGCAACTCTGCATAACTGTGCAACTGTGCATAATTTTAGTGTCATTTACTCCAATCTGCATATATTGAATGTGGCCCAACCTATTCCTTGCTGTCTGTCGTTAGTAGAAAGATACATTGAAGTTAAAGCTCTGAAACCCACCTAACAACACCTGAAGACCCCTTAAAGTTGTGAGTATAATACTGTTTTATGACATCCCACACTTTGACTGTGCTATCACTAGAACCTGACAAAACAACAAAATCATTTTATGCACACTTGAAAATGAGTAATGAATTCAAATTTCAGATGATAATTTTTTTATTGATTCAGTATTAGAACGTATGGGAATACACTTCACCTGCTTCAACTGTAAAAAAAATATAATTATACTTTATACATAAGAGGAATCAAAATACGGTATGCAGACCTGTTGCCAAAAGTGTTGATGTTGAGTCAAATGACATGGATGCAATAGGAGCTCTGTGAACAGCCTACGAAAGATGGCGAGATCATAACACAGTGATTTTTAATAAGTAAGGAGCCATTTTCTGTGTTCACTACTTCTTCAAAGCAAGTCTACAGTCTGTCATTGTGAGGTCAGCTTTCTTATTAAAATTAGTTTAGTAGTATACTGTAAAACTAATACCATCACAACAATTTCACACTTGGACTTGCGTTGAAAAAGAGGCCGAGCTCAATTTGAAAATGGGCAATTTATTGCAATAATAATTATTATTACTTGAATCCATGTGTGCATTTTTGGGAACGGAGCATTTCATATAAAAATGTTCACCCCTTTTTTTATATATATATTTTTTTTCACATTAATTTTGACCAGCATTTGGTAGAGACGTTTACAGCACAATTGCAAAGACATGGGTTTGAGTCTCAATAAAGCCTGGATTTTTTGCATCATTTTGAGACTCATTAAGTTGTTTACTGGATGTCTGCAGTGAGCATCCTGACATAAAGAATATTTCATCTCTACCCTTCATATTATATGGGCAACTCATATAATTAATATTCATTTTCCTTATCATCCATTTGACCAAAACTATCCATTAGGCCTGAACCTACGTAATCATATGACATACACTGTACTGTAAACAAAAAATACAGTTACCTTCCATGTTTTAATCTGCTCTCCAGTCATCCAATTCCATTGCCTCAACAACAAGCTTTTGCTAGCTGTCACACAGAACTGAAATAATTGTTGTGAAGTAATAAATTAATGTAAGCTTGGGATCAAGTCTCTGTACTGGTGCTAAGCCCAATACAGACTGGACAACAGGATTTATCAATTAATGCACCATTGATTACACATGATTATAGATAAAAGTAACGTACCTTGTCATCAGGGCTCAATGCAAAGCAGCTTACAACATCGCCCTCCTAAATTGAAATACAAATGAGCAGCTTTAAGTAATAATATTCTAGTACAACATCTTGGCATTACTTGAAAAAAAATCATGCCAACTGAGATAACCATTATTGGATACTTGTCTGCTTACCTCCTGCAGTGTTTGCACAGTTTTTCCAGTCTGAAGATGCACAACTTGAATCTTGTCATTACAGGTACAAAGTAAGTGGTCTTCATTGGAAGAAAACTAACAAGAAAAGACCAATTAGTTAACATCACTTGTGTCAAGTTAAGTCCTTCAACACACACAATTCTTGGACCGTAAAAGGAGAACTGTGCAAGAAACAAGGGTTGTTCATGCATAAGGTAAGAACTTCACTTTCAAAGTACCAAAAATGCATTTATCTGAGTTGTAATACAGGGGATTTGGACATATAGTCAAAATCCACACTGTGGGAAAAACTTCAGGTTGTTACAGTCAAAACAGGTCAAGTATTCCTGACACAAGTGGATCAATCTGTTCATTATTGCAAATTTGATTTCATTAATCATTTGAATAATCCAGTCGCTGGACAAAATTTATAACTATTCAAAATTCAAAATAAGCTTCAATTGAAAATTGGAATTTTTTATTGGATTATAACTGGCTTCCGGTGCCAGGCAGGCTTGAGAATTTGACAGGTTTAATTCTGCATAGTCTGTATAACAATGCTAATTTGCCTCTTCTAAAAAAATCATTTCTTTTTCCAATTATTGGCATAACAAAACATATTTCTATGAATTTAGGCACTGTGATAACATCAAATAAAAGTTGTGACAAGAAGAGAAGATCAAAGTTAATCAAAAAAAAAATACAAAGAAAGAAAGAAAAAGGCAAAATAGTGACCATTAAGACAGATTATTACATTGCAGTCTCAATCCCTATTCTGTGAGCTGCAGATAATTCTGGATATCTTGTCACCTGTCAAGCATGGTTGCACAGCTGCTAGGCTTATTTTGTCACCTGTCGACAACCACAGCTTTGCACTACCAAGCATCTAAGAGTCCATTGAGCTAAGAGTCCATTATAATCCTTGACTTGCATGTTACATCATCGCTGCCATGTTGGTGCCCAAAAACAATTGATCCCTTATCAGCTCCTATTGTTTATACCACCTACATGTCGGCGATGAGGCAACAAAGGTACTGTTATCTGTGTCTCTAGAGATGTTTGGTCACGTGGTTGCAAAACAAGGATATAAACAGGGATGTAAACAAACACACACACAAAACAAGAAATCATGTGTACCGACCTGAACTTTACCTCCAGTGTAAAATGCATCAATTTTGGACGAGACCTCAAAGCTGTACAGAGAGGAAGAGCCATAGATCAGTTTTGTTTCTTTACCACGTGCATATGCAAAATGCTGAACGAAAACGCATGTAAGTCTGATGCCTGATTCGAAAGCAGAAAAACCTACTTTGATTTGAGGAAAACACCAGTTCTGTTTGACTTGGCCATAACTTCCGATTCACTTTACCATCATACGTTATCCAAATCGTTCAACAACAAACACTGAAATTTCAACTGAAAAGGTCCATTTCGTCCGCCATCTTGAGCCTTCCAGATGAAATCCGCTGACCACGAACGATCGGACTCAGCTGGGTTTAGCGCCGTTCGTAGGGCAGTGCTTGGTGTAAGACCCAACTATTATGTCCCGGAGTTGCAAGGCAACTCATGTCGGTGGAATTTTATCAATATTTTAGCAAATACGCGTGCGCCCATGTTTGGAACCGTCTACTTCCGGTCTTCTGTACTGTGTACCATATGGAGGACATAACGGGCTACAGTTTCAATATATATTGCACGACATCCTATATCATGGTAACTGGAACTGAGCTGTGAGTACGTAAGGGATCTGTCTCATATGGTCTAGGGGCCGACATTTCTCTCCCTCACTGCCGTGTCGGGGGCAGACAGGCTGTCGTGGACGGGTATCTGAAAGCAGCGAGGAACTGGGGGTTGGTATAAGCGATCCGCGGGCCGAAATCTCGGGGAGACTCGTCATGGTACACCGCTCCGGCAACACGTCCAGAGGTACTGCTTACTGGTCCAGAGTTTTTGTTTTCTTTTTGGCATTCAGTATGCGCATGTGTGAATTTACTGTTGCTTTGCTACGTACCATATGGGAAACGCACTTGTAAGAAATTGGATCGAAGTGCTTCATTTCTACCAGGTAAAAGTGTTGTAATCGCTTTGGATTCGTTTCTTCGTTGCAGAGTTTCTGTAAACGAAGATAGAATACTACTTTGACACTCCATAAAATACAGGCAGTTGGATTGAGATGTTTCGTGAAATTCTTTGGAACTGTAATGAATACCAGTGATAGGACATCACCTCACGTTCGGCGTCATCTTGTAGCTGTTATCAAATGGAAATTTCCAATTTTTCGCAGCTTAATGTCCCAAAGTAGCGCTACTGGTCCTATTTTCTTTTTGGTATTTAGTGTGCGCGTGCGCTAGGCCTTGTGCACCAATACACATTTCCATGGGAGTAAATTGAATGGTACTAAAGGCCTGCGGGCTTATCTTCAAATCAAGATTTCTTCGAGTCCGTGACAGACCTATTGTTGAGGAGAACGAAGAACTGAATAATAACACGTAATGAGGGTCTATCCGTTGGGAGGAGAACAAGAAGTTAATATTCCAGTTAGCAAAAATAGTTTTTGACAACAAGTTCGCAATTCGTTTAATGATCGTATCATTATGTAACTCGTTAGTTTCGATTCGCTGTATTTTTATATGGATTTAAAGTGGTTTAATGTTGGAAAACTTAAAAGTAAATCTTCGAGACACCGATTGTAACTTTCAAAGCATGTATATGAAAGAATTCGGGCGCGTATCAAGACCAGAATCACAATTATTTCAGAGTCAAATCAAATTACACCACAACAATGTTGCCTTCTTTGTTGGGCGTCTACGTTTTGAACTGATCTGAATTTATTTTCGCGAGATTTTCGCCTTTAGCGTCCGTCCTTACATCAATTGTGAAACAATAACTGTGATTTCACTCTAAAACGCGAGCCCGCAACAAAACATGAAGTAATCTGCAAAAATTGGTTGCAAAAGCACTTTCAATTTGGGGGGGAAAACCCTATTTACATCGACAAAACCCCTTTGATTTTGTCTGACCTAATTGTGACACAAATAATCCGCGTAGCCCATCTTATTGACCTTTAGCAGTCTGTGACAATCGATGAAAAGATATTTTTCCACCTGTCTTGAACTTGAAAAATATGTACCTCAGAAGACAAGACTGTTTTTTTAAAAGACATCCTTTCCAACACTAACACCCTTAGTATTGTTCTTCAGTTACACTCGTTTCAGTTTGTTCACAGGTCTCCTGCTACCAGGAAAACGTCATTCCTGTTAATTAAGTGCGGACCTTAAGTCTGCACACAAGAGAAGAGCTCTGGAATCGAGATTGTGAAAACACCGGAGTTTGCCGCTAGCGCTTGCGCAAAAGTGCCGGAACCAACATTTCTAGCGACGGAACACGACCAAGGGTATATAGAACCTGTCTTGCGTGGTTCAACAGTTAGCTGTAAATGGTCATTGTGATGTTCTATTCCACTTGATGTGCAGGTATTAACTAGGCAAAGCTTATGATTGGTTAGCAAGTTTCCTGCGCAAGTCCAACAATCAAGCGAGTATAGCTCGGTATGTAAACATGTGGTGACACTCCTGGTTATAGACCCCTGTTAACGTGTCAATGTCCAAAACTTTCCACTTGCAGAAGGAAGGAATGTTCCGATATCCATAATAACGCGAATGACATTCGTTTCTTTACTCCAAACTTTGCCCTGACCTTGCCAGCCTAGCCGGGACTTGCCGTCGAGTTGTCATTTTGCAGCATCTCATTATCTCTTTGCCAGTGCAAAAATGTTCCGACGCCTCGCTGCATCATGACCAGTAGCATGACTAGTCAACTTTGCCTGGTCTCACAAGCCCCAGTAAAGGCAAGTAATCCGCTTTCTCACACCATTAGCCTTTGATTAGAATCCAGCCATTCCTGAGAAATTTCGAATTCTCTCGTACACTAGCCAGAAAGTCAGTGACCACGGAGCCTTAGGAAAAATAACGATAAACGGGTTTAATTCACAGTCAGACTCAATGTCAGTTAACATACATACTGGGTTAGGCTTTCTCAGGGGGTAACGTCGGCCAGTGGTTAGGTCGCTGGATTTGCATACAGATTTTCGGGATTCAAATTCCGTTCTGACTACCAACTGGATTTGTCTGCGGTGGTCACAAATTTAATTCCACGACGCTATCTAAATAGCCGGCAACTGGCTGCCTTGTTCCAGCTGGGTTTCTTAATGTTGTGTTCTGTTTATTTGAATTGTTTCTTCATATACACAGCCCCACAAGCTTGAAGCTTAAAATACCACCGTGTATAAATGGAGGTTTTGTACTGTCCTGTAGGTAACCGGTCGTTTCGCCCACAGGTCGACTCGCCCACACTGAAGTCGATTCGCCCACACAGTGGGCGAAACGACCTGTGGGCGAAACGACCTACATTCGTCCCTTACTGTGCTGTGCTGTGCTGTACTCCACTCTCCTAGCCTCGTCTCTGCTCTGCTTTACTTTTTAGTTTCCGTTTTCGTGGGGTTATACTCTACCCTACTTTACTGTACTTTACGCTACTCTCCTCTCCTCTCCTCGCCTCTCCTATTTATTTACTTGAGTTTCACCACCAATGCAGGTGGTGGGGGTCACACAACAGAGCATAGCCCCAATCGATAGTGTGTCCTTGCCAAGGCCAGAGACCACAGCACCGGGATCTATGTCCCCTACTCTTCGCGAACAGTGTGTGGGTTCTTTAACGTCCCACGGAGTTATATACGAATCAGGGTTGTGAGATGGGACCTACGGTTTATCGTCCTTATCCGAGAAGACTAGACAGTCTAACCATTTGCAGATGTCATTACAAAGGCAGCACTTTCTCTTCAGTTATTTTTTTCGTTTATGAACATTCGAAAGCAATTCCCTTTTCAATAATTTTTCTCTGTCCTTGCGATGCTCTGTCTTAGCAATGGTCTGTGAAAACGACTTACCATTCGACTCCATGTTGGGAGCCATCCCTTATATAAAGAAACGAAACCCTCCTCACGGACCTACAGCAGAAGAAACTGAAAGTCAAAAGAACTCTTGGGTACCGTCGGTCCCATGGAAGCGTTGCGGTTTCAATTTTTTTTCCTGGCTCAAACTATTTTAAACCTGTTTACCTTCACAGTACCACGAGTCTCCTATAGCTCAGTGGTTGAGCATCCGAACGGTAACATCAGGAGAAAGGACGAGGCCCCCAGGGAGAGAGGAAGGATGCTATCTAGAAGACATGCAATGCCTTCTGCCAGGAAAACATTTTAAAGACCGAAGGAAATTTCATTATCGCCTGAAATATCAATAACATAATTTGTATGTAGAAACTTGAAAGAGCGCACCGTAGCATGCTATATCGCTCCATAGGTCTATTCGGTCTAGGGCTAGGGTTGGTCAAAATGTGCTTGTAGGTTAGACAAGCAATACCCAAATATAACAAACTCACTGTAATACATACCGCACTCATGAAACAGTCCAGCGTTCCTCTGTACACTTTCGGGTTGTTCATAATTCTAGTCTTTACAACATCTGCTGGTGTACTAATGGTAGCCGCAATTAATCCAGCACAACCACTAAAAATAAGAGGAAAATGCAATAATCGACCACTTTGCTACTTTTTTACTGCGATCACTTTACTTGACCAGTCATTTTTTGCTTTTACTCAACCTCATTATTAAATCTGGTCATCCCGAGTGTCACGACCAAGTTTTCCTAAGCTGGGGATCGTTGCAGTCGAAAGCCCCGAATGGTTTTCGGGCCCGAAAAGCCATTTATAAAACTAACATCTCCTTATTCTAGGTTCTTAAACATGTTTTCAAGTTAGGAACAAACGACAAATGAATGGCAAGGTTTCATGATTTGAAAATTCTTGGTTTTTAAGATACAGACGGAAATGTGGCACCCGAAATAGACCCGAAAAGTTACAGGTCCTTTGAGAAACGCACACATGGACACAGGTTATAAAGCTTTAACACTGAAGGGTTTCCCCATGAATAGTACTGTAACTCACTCAAATGTGCATGACAACAAAGAGCGGGAGACTTTGCCAGACTGTTTGTAGTAGAAAGTCTACCACTACAGTCATACTCATAACAAGCACAATAATTTAAAAACACTCCTTTTTCGGAACAGATCACACACTTGGGAGTTGGTCACGGTCTTGAAGTTCTTTCACCAACAGAAGATAGGTGTTGAGACGGGATCAACAGTCTCATCCGCATCCAGGAAGAGGTGGGCGTCGAACATTTTGCCTGATGTCAAACCAAAGGCAGCGACCTTCTCGTGTGTTATTTTAAGATCCTGAACCATAATCTGGTTGGGAATCAAACTCAAAGCTTCTGCTCCGAACTTTGGTAGCTGTTAAAACTGAAAGTCAGTTGGTGGGGTTCATACCTTGAAATAGTGTGAGTGACCCAGTTATCTTGTAAACTTGTATGTCCAATCAGTAAGTGTTTGACAGTATCGTAAGTAGTAAGATCTGTGGAGAGAATTAAAACATAATTGCTGCTCATTAGGAAACATGCTTTGAGTTCAATCAAAGAACAGTGGACATAGAGGCATATCTCCAATTTTAGGCTGTTTTCAATTGTGCTTGGATTTGCCTCATTTTCTCACATACTGAACTTTTTCAAGACTTTTCTAGGAAATGAAGCACAAGAAAGCAGAGGAGAATATGGACAATGATTGAAATGACAAATTTATGAGCAGTGATGTTAGCACGATAGGAAAAAAATGGTGAGCGGTTCTAACAGAAGTTGAAACAGACTCTGTCAGTCTTATAAAATGAACTTCTGATTACTCGGGCACCACTGTGGTCCTCACCTCCCATATTGACAAGTGCGGCTCTTTGAATGTTCGGCGCCCATCCTTTCCACAGTCCACGCACTCCATGCTTGCGTACAATGTTGTAAAAGGCATGTGAAGTGTTGAGTACCCTGAGTGGGTCAAATTAATCATAGAAATGTGTGAAGATGAATGAAATTCCAATGAGTTTACTGGGCAGGCACAATAAACCATGTCTGCTGGACCAATTAGAGTGTGCGCATGATTTTGTTATTATATAAAAATTGATATGGAACAATACAATCAATGATTATGTGAACCTTGGTTGTCTTCCCTCTATCAGCACTCTTTTTCCTTCCATCTGCATCTGCACTTTGACCAGGTCAGTTGGACTGGCTATAAACTGACCAAATGCACCAGCTGTCATCCCTGCAATCACTGATTTCCTGTAAGGATTGGCTGTTCAGTTACTATTTCCTTCACGTAACACAGCACCCCCCTTTGATTTACTCCATCTTCAATAATCTAATTTAAAAAGTGTTTTAATATACAATGACCAACATTGTGCTGGTTCTCCAACATCCCCTTTAGAAAGCCAGCAGGTGGAGACAGTAGCTTTAAGCGAAGTGTCACTCCCCAATGATTTACTATTCATACCAATCTAGCACGAGAGAAACACTAAATAGCACAACCGTGGGGAAATCTTGAAAGGACCTTCAAAGATCTTTGAGGATCCTGATAAAGATCTTAACAAGGTTCCTCAGAAATCTTGGCAGGATCTTCAAGGATCCTTGAGAATCCAGCCCAAGATCCTTAAGGATCTTCAGCTTTCTTGCTAAGACCCTTAAAGATCTTTAAGGGATCCTGCTAAAGATCATTTTAAAATTGCACTAAAGATCCTTAAACATCCATGAAGGATCCACACAGGATTGATATTTGCTAAGATCCTTGTACTTGTTTGTTTTCACAAGGATTTTTGTAAGATCCTCACAAGATCCTTAAAATGTCCTTAAGGATCTTTGCACATAGTTTAATTAGCAACTGAAGATCTTTGAAGATCCTTCCAAGATCCTTCAAAGAATCTTTAAAAGATCCTTATCCTTAAGGATCTTAGCAGGTCCCTAAAGATCTTTAAGGGTCCTCAAAGATCTTGTAAGGTTTTTCACTAGGCACAGGCACTGGATATTGGTCTGGCATGAGGTTGGAACGCAACAGAAGACATTCTGCATAGCAGTTAGATACCACAACAGTCAATTGGGTGGTAGTATTCAGCCAAAACAAGGTTCCATTGTTTGGTGTAACCTATTGACATCTCACACTACACATGCAGGGGCAAGATGATGAACAACCATGCAAACTGTGGGTTAACAATTTCATGTTGTTAAAATTATGTTATTTTGGAAAAGTTAGACTTGAATTAATGCAGCCAGTCATCTATTTCCTTAGCGGTATATGACCTGTAGGGTGGTCCATTCAAAAGGGCATTCAAAAGAGCTTTCGCTGACTTTCTCGCTTTACATGTGCTGAGCGTTGATGATCAATTAGCAAATCTTTGCAGATTCTTGCTTTCAAATAGTGGATCCTTTCTGCATATCAGACTTGGAACCCCACTTTTGAACCTTTAAGGCACCAGTTACCAAGCTCATCTATTTGTGATGAGTTTAACTTACTTTTTGTTGTCAGACAAATTCACCGTGAGAGCTGGTGGACCATTATTTACAGATGCAGGCCTACAGTCAGAGTGGATCAAAATCCACCAATGGGCACTGTGACCCTTCAGCCCTACTCAGCAGAATCTGTTTTTGAGAGGTCAGCAGATGTAATTCTCAGCCAAAAAAACAAACGAGTTAATCAAGGTTGCACTTCAGAATAACATGTCATTGAATCAGAGATTCCAACCCTCCCGATTTGATCGGGAGTCTCCCGATTTGATGTCTTGCCTCCCGCTCTCCCGATTTTTACCAAATTCTCCCGATTTATTATAAAATTCTGAAGACTAGGGAAAAATTGCTAATCTTCAGAATCTTTGGCGATCTGTCACTGTGAAACTTACTTTTTTCGTGAATTTATGATGTTGCGTTTAAAAGTAGTAAACGAAATCTCCCTGTTAATGTTTGATTCTGAAAAGGTGGATTGCGCCATTAAAGAAAACCCCAAAGATGTGTGTGATGAGAATAGACTTTATAGAATAACTCAGGCCGGAATGATGTCAAAATTCTGGAAATGGCACTTGAGAGGTCTAAATTTGCAAAATTTCCTGGGGGGGCATGCCCCTGGACCCCCCTAGAAGCTTGTGCCTTCGGCACTAAGAATTACTCCCTATTTTCCATCACATGGGGTTGGAATATCTGTTGAATGGATAAGTAAAAAAGCCAGCAAAGGAATATGACACCAACAATAATTAAGAACGACTTGATTCTTGAACCAGATAAGGGTTCGGGAGTGGTCGTAATGGACAAGTCCGAATATTTACGCCTATTATCTGAAGCTTCCATCAATGATGCAAGTAAGTTTCGGCCTGTTCCCCTGGAAAGGCCTCCAAGTAGAGGTAGACCACCAACTTATTACCACCCTCTTCTAAAGAAAGAGAAAGATTTAGACTCTACTGTCCGTAGAATTCTGCCCAAGCCCATTGCGGATACTGTGTGCCCTACAGGCTCCAGATTAGCCCATTTATATGGCTTACCAAAGACACACAAGGAGAACTTAGCGATGCGCCCTATTCTATCAGCAAAGCAAACATACAACTACGCGCTGGCTAAATGGCTTGACATTAAACTTAAGCCTTTGTCTTTGAATCGTTACACACTACCTGACATATTTGAATTTACGAACGAAATTCAAAACATGGAAATAGCAAACGGTGACATTCTGGTTTCGTATGATGTGTCTTCCCTGTTTACAAACGTACCCTTGGATGAAACGATAGAGATACTCGCGAACAGAGCTTTCACCAACAATTGGTTTAACGTAACGTACGACTTGAATTTGACGAAAATGGACCTTGTTGACCTTCTCAGAGTAGCTACAAAAGAACAACTTTTCCAATTCAATGGAGCCTTGTATGAACAGACTGATGGTGTGGCCATGGGTTCTCCCCTTGGCCCCTTGCTCGCTAATGTTTTCATGACCTCAATCGAAGAAAACCTCGAGCGACAAGGAAAACTCCCTTCGTTCTATCGAAGATATGTAGACGACACCCTGACCATCATGCCGAATATGGTGGCAGCATCTAGCTTTCTAGACACATTAAACCTTGCACATTCATCCGTAAAATTCACCATGGAAACTGAAAGCAATGGTATGCTGCCATTTCTGGGAACTCAGTTACTGAATCGATCTCCCCGGATAGAGACAAAGGTCTACGTAAAACCCACGAATTCAGGTCTCCTTCTGCATTTTCAGAGCAATGTTGACAATCGGTACAAGAATGGCTTGCTGAGAACTATGCTCGATCGAGCACATCGTTTATCTTCTTCTTGGTCACACTTCTCAGACGAATGTGACCATTTGAAGTCAGTTTTCTCACGCCTAAAGTACCCGAAACAACTCGTAAATTCCACTATCAAACGCTTTGTTGACTCAAAGGTCTGCGACCAACCGCGACCTTTATCAACAGCCCAAGAGACGGATAACATGTTTCGAGTAGTCTTGCCATTTAAAGACCAAAACTCAGCAGAATTTGTTAAAAAACAACTTAAGGATTTGAGCCTGAAAGTAAACAAAACCATCCAGCCTGTATTTACCAGCAGAAAAATTGAAAAGGAACTGAAAGTGAAAGAGGCAAAGCCGCCGATCATAAATCAGCAGTGTGTTGTATATAAATTTCAATGTGACCTTTGTGATGAAGGTTATGTAGGCTACACACGCGGACATTTACACAATCGTGTAAAGGGACATAAACAACAGTCCTCGGCCATTGCCAGACACTATAAGAACGCACACGGGACGATCCCTCGGGACCTGCTTAAACGTTTTGAGGTGCTCAAAAAATGTAAAAACAAATTTGACTGCTTAGTGTTTGAAATGTTATTTATAAGAACACTTAAGCCTAGCCTCAATGTCCAATCGGATTCCATTTGTGCTAAAGTATTTTTATAGCCAATTTCGCACGTGCTTATTATGTTAATTCTTAGCGTCAATCGTTTTTAATACTGTAATTTTAGCATCATAAAACATTTTTACCTTGATAATGGAGTGATGTCTACTCCGAAACGTCGGTTTAACTTGTTATCTCTAACTTTTATAGTTTTATGACTTGATTCTTGCAGGCTAAAAAAGCCGGAACTGCTGCCATGATAATTTAACACAAATTGAAGGTTGGCCAAAATAAATTGCCATAATATAAATCTAGGTAAAGTGGGCTAAATGATCAGAAATTATGAATCCAGTTAGTCTTGAAAAAATCACCAGTAAAAATATCATGGCTATACTCTATGCTTGGGTTGTGTGCAAAAATTAGCAAATTTCATTGCTTCTGGGCAGATTTAATAAGCTCAACACCCCCCCCCCCCCCCCCCCAAGTCCC